>OY829914.1:279032358-279329858 GCA_963691935.1 Nephrotoma guestfalica
GTAGACCTTGAGGGTTGCGGCATCTTGGATTTCCGAAATGAGTTGGCCTGCCCGTTAATAAATTTGGCTTCACTAGGCCAGTCAAAAATGTTGGGTGTCTTCCCGCCTGTAAACCGTAAATAATCGTTGGGCGTCTTTTCGCCGTTGTTTGGCCACCCGTAACCGTAAATGTTGGGCGTCTTTCAACCGAAAACCGTATAACAAAAACAAAACTAGCTTCGGATTGGCCGCCATCAACCATTGCGTTGTCTATTGTTTTCACAGGTAAACCAAACAATGGCCTCGTAGTCGGCCCCCCCCGTTCGTTGTGGTGCCTTTCACTGATACCAAATAGTGCGAAGGGCCTCGTGGTTGGCCACCCTGTTGCCACATTTGGCGTACCGTTGAAAGTGGGCAGCCACGTACTATAAGCTTTGAGCACCCGTTGAATTTTGGTCGTACCATTTAATTGTGACAAACGTTAATATTTAGCTTACCGTTGAAATGCTGGTACCCGGTTTTACAATTGTATTTTGGCGAAAACTACTTAGGAATTCACTTTTACCGGGTTTTCCAAAAAGGAACGATACAATTTCAAATGTCTGTGATGGCAACACAGCGTATTGTTTTTTTTTGACAATTTCTTATGTCATTTGTGTTCAGTAGGTTTTGCCATTTAATGATGAACAGATACATGCTTCAACAACGTTTAAAAATTGTTAAATTGTTTTATCAAAATCTGTGCTCATTTGTGAGTACTGAGAGAAATTTCAAAATAATTCATGGACGATATTATTCAGTTAATCGAAAGAAATGCTCGCACTCAAAAGAATATTGATTTGATAGCAGCAAGTGTAAGCGAAAACCCTAATTTATCGGTTCCATGTCGTTCTCAACAATTAAATCTTTCTCAAACAACAAAATGGAGAATTTTAAGAAAAGATTTGGGTTTACAGCCTTACAAAATTCAACTAGGTCAAGAACTGAAGCCATTAGACCACCATAAACGTCGTTTATTTTCTGTTTTTGCTCTTGAACAATATGAAAGTGATGAACATTTAGATCGAAAATTTTTATTCAGTGATGAAGATCATTTTTGGTTAAATTGTTATGTATACAAACAGAATTGCAGAATTTGTACTGATGAAAATCCACACGAAACCGTTCAGTCACCATCCAGATAAAATCACTGTGTGGTGTGCAATTCATGCTGGTGGAGTGATTAGTCCATATTTCTTTGAAGAAAATGGTCGAAGAGTAACGGTCTGTAGAGTAACATAATTTATTTGTTTTTTTTATTAATTTTTAAATTGTATCATTCCTATTGGTAAATCCTATATATCAAACCAACTAAAACTCGACTGTCTCAAAATCCGAAAAAAACTTAACGCCAACTTGATAAAATTCAAAACTGGACTAAAAATCTTCTTGCACCAAAAGCCATCTAGAAGCATATTTTATTCGTTGGTGTTTTTTTTGTTTTGTTTTCGTGTGCGTCACTGGCCTACTCCTTCTCACCGCGCAATAATCGCACACAACAAAAATATGTTTATACATCTCCACTGATCGCACACTGGTGAACACTGGATGTGAACAAAAAAGCAAAACAAAATTTTAAGGCCAATTTCCATGTCAACAAATGATTTTAATAATAATACCAAAGAACAGATGGTAATGCCGTCAATAAAAGGAATAATTCATTCAATTACCATGGAACTAAAAATTCAAAAAGAACAAAGGAAAGGAAATAATGTTATGACCCCTCAAGGTGTCGTACCATCCTTATAAGGAAATAACGAATAAAACCATAAACGAAAGAATCCGTGGTCTATCTGTACTAAAGGTTGACGATTACTTACTTTGGAAAGCATCGAAAGGGTTAAAGGAACCAAAATTCATGTGCTACCTATTAAAACGATATAAAATCCGGGGCACTGCCCATTGAAAAGAGATCTTTCAACCGTTATCAAGACAATTTGCAAATGAAAACTCAACATCCCTTAACCAAATAGAAGATCCTAGTATACCTATGATATATGGTTTTATTGTATCTAGAAAATGAAATCAGTAATGTTCCAGAAAAGCTCCAGTAAATTGCTTCAATATAACCTCCAGACATATGTTCCAAGTCAACGGAAGCTCCATGGAGTAATTATAATTCCTAAACTAACACCGACTACTCTACTTCTAAAATATATGAAAAGTTCGAAGAGACGTCAAGAGAAATTCCACCATACCAATTTGGGTTAGAGGAAACCACTTTACTGTTAAAAAAGTTCTCAGAATAACGGATGCCAATCAGGATGCACAAAAGAATCAGAAGATACGCTCTAGAATTTTCTTAGGAGTAACGCAAGCATTCAATTTAAAGTGCATGGAGAAGGGGGAGCGTGAAGAAGGATATGGCTGAAAAAATAAAACTACAACCACTTCAACACCAAGTTCAAGCAACCACTGCTTGAGTTAGAATAAATTTAAGTGATTGTTAAGGAACATCGACGAAGAGAGTGAATAATGGAATGGAAATAAACCACTTCGGACATGGCAGTATGCCTTACGTGGCAGAATAATCGTAGCGATATTCTATTAAAAAAAAGACGAAACACATATGCTAATCACTGATTGACCCCAACAAAAAGTTTATCGAAACAGCTGCCAACACACTCGGGCACCAATAATACAGATGTAAACCCCGGATCAGGGATAATACTTGGAAGAAAAGCTAAAAACGCCGACAAGCCAAATTGCAAATGATCAAATAAAACACGCCAGGGCACGAGAAATCAAGTAAATGCCTAGAAGTGACTGTAGGCAATACACTGAAGACATTCACAAAGTAGCAGAAGGGAGGTCAGCAATTCAGGAACATGCGAACACTACATCAATACGTGCGACAGGAAATTGGAAACTTTACCAATATTCCACCAATAAGGAACATATCTGGTTAAGTCTTAAGAACAGATGAAGCCAATTGAAGGAATGGAACGAATATTTCAGATACAACATCATCCACAATACGCAAACCTTTGATTAAATAACTGGCGTTAACAACGAAACTATCAGTGGGACGTTCATTAGGAATGTACACTATGCGAGCCAAAATATTCAAAAAAAGGCATTTCAGTTCATTCAGTAATAACACAATTAATAACAGAATTATGAAATTCCGGTAGAACCCCGAGTAAAAGAAGGAATGTTTGACTATAACGATTCGCGGACTTCGTATATGAGCATTCGACACAATACACAGGCACGCAATGTGACAGACACTTTGTGAAATGAGCATCCCAAAGAAATTAATCGAACTCGTACGAGATATTTACAAGGATACGGTTAATCGAGTTCAATACAATCGCGACACAACAAGTGTCATGAGAAAATTAGATGACACGTTTCATCGATTAATAGAGAAACTCAACGATCTGGATTTCACAGATGACATATGCCCACAAACACACTGTTTATTCTACTAAACAGATTTCAAATTCCAACATTGAACATTAATTTACTAAATTTTACTAACTTAAGATATCAAGCTAGGGTTCTAGGGTGCTAGGGTATTTTACCCAGTTAGGTACTCATCAAAAAATTCCTGACACTACATTTTTTCGAAATGTACAAAGGTTGTGCGAAATAATATAATATTCGCCTACAGGCACTAACTGAACAAGTTTTTGTTTAATAAAAGTAACACAGGATCAAAACAAATGAAATAACCAAATTAACGAAAAGCGGATGTTGATATATCTTCATCTACTCTTATATCGAGTATTTCCTGCACGAGCTTTGATCACATCAAGCTTTCTTTTTGACGTACTGTGCACCAGGTTTGCAATGTACTTCTGAGGTATCATTTCCTATTCTTCCGGCAGAGTCGATTGAAGATGATCTAAGGTTTAAGGAATAATCCCTTTGCCTTAAACGACGCCCTAGCATATCTCACGTGCTCGATGGGATTAAGGTCAGGACTGCGGGCGGGCTGAAGTGGTTATGCATTAATATTTCAAGTGTCCCGAATTTTTGGACGAGCGGTGTATATAAACCCAATAAGTAAGCAAACTAAATAAGAATAAACTTTAATATCAAACTATAAACAACAGTTTTATTTCGCGGCTAATTAGACCCGACCCACGATAATCTTGAACAATTTGTTTGATACCGTTTGGCTTTACAACCCAAACAGAGTTGTTAAATTAACATTGGTACTTCGAGCTGTTTACACAGCGACTCAATCAAGTCAAAGTCATAATATGCATATGACACTGCACAAGAGATGATACACAACCTTGAGCAGCTTAGTATGATACCTCTATAGTCCAAGCATTCGGACTCTTCATATTAACGAAGAAACTGGATGGGGATTCGTTGCGACTATATGAAACAACGCTGGAAAATTAAAAAGGAGTCCCCAATTTTGTATGGCAACAGCTCGGCATTGAAAACCGAAGTTATAGCGTGAACCTTTGAAGTGAGTCTGAAACCATTAATATTATTATTTGCTGGAGTAGTAAGGACAGCAACTAGCACTTGCCACTTTGTAAGAGCGTTAATAGATCTAGGATCGCAGGTGACTCTTATTTCGGCTTGGGCCGGCAAATGGTTCAACTTTAAAAAATAATGTGTTGGTGGAAGAGAAGCAAGTATTTGTCACCACGTTGTCAACCCCGAGGGTATCACCATGGTTTGCAGGAGATATTGTTTTAACTATTGAAGCTACGGTATTTGTGAACTTCAATCTTCAATTACCGGAGATGGACGTTGATACAACTAGGTGGACTCATTTCAAGAAAACACAACTAGATGGAGCAGACTACTATCTGACAATAGTCAAAATGAACATAAACAAAGGGACTTGGAAGATCCTATGGCACAAGAAATTGGGTTTGGTTGGATTGTAAAGTTTAAAGAAAGAAGGGGCATCGAAGAAGAATTCAAGATAGAAAACCATTTCTTATCAACCATCAGACGGAAAATATAAGGTGAGAATCCCATTTATTTCGTCCCATTCCCATTTATCTATTTATCACGCCAAACTAAGAGAATCCAGATGAAAAACTACCGCCAGGTTGCTGCCGGTTGAGAGAAAATTCATGAAGGTTGGAGTTTATGAAAGATGGAAAGTTCTTGATGGATGAATATTTAGGCTTGTACAAGACAGCGCTCGGTTTAGAACTGCTATTATATTCCGCATCACTGGACAACCATCAAGATAGCACTATAACAAAATTCCGAGTAGTGTTCGATGCCTCGTCCAAGGTAACAACAGGAGTGTCGGTAAACGACATCATGATGACCGGCCCAAAACTACAGGAGGATTTAGCTGATATTCTACTGCGATGGCGTAAACATAAGTAGGTTAAGACAGCTGATATAGGAAAACTGTATCGGTAAGTCTGGCTTAATAAGAATAACAGAAATTATCAACCCATACTATAGAGACGTGATCCAACGAAACAAATGAAAGTACTACAAATTACAAATTAAACACTGTCATCTCATGAACGTCAATCACACCCAATATCTGCTGAAATCATATCAACGGATTTTTACGTAGACAACCTGCTGACCAAGGGTGATAGCATAGAAGAAAACCTTTCTGCATGACGAGAGTTAATGATGATCACCAAACAATCTAAGAAAATGGTCCTCCAACCACAAGCAAATATTGCAAAATAGTCCATCAGAAAGTGTATAAAGACATTAGGAATTTTATATAGTTTAACGAGGACACCTTTGAATTCGATGTGAGCAAGCTACGAATAGAGACAGTAGGATGGTTATCACCTATCACAATTACAACAAAATTCTAATGCAAGAAACATGGCCGTCTTGGATTGGATGGTATGAGCCGTCACCAGAGAAGATAAATGATATTGACAAAATAAATATAGCCAGATGGGTGAAGATGAGTCAAAAAGAATTACACAGAGAAGCTAGCTCCACCTGATCCACATATAACGAGCCCAATTGTAGCAGCGTGGTCCAGGAATATGTTTAGTCTACTAAACAGGTTTCAACTACCAACATTGAATGTAAGTTTACTTAATTTTAAATGCGATTTGCTACGACACCATTAGGATGTTTCGGTATTTTGCTAAGTGTGTATGTTCTGTTTTTGTGTAAAAAGAGATCAATGAATTTGTATATATCGCATTGTACGCTAAAGAATCAACAAAGCCAAAAAAAAATTCTGCAAAATACACATCGTCTAAAACCTTTCTCTTCTATCCCGTAACAGCAAGCTAAGAATATTCATATCGTATGTGAAACCAATGTTGCTGTATCCGGTTGTGAAATCTGGAAGCATACCCATAGCACAACAATAAGCTACAGATGTTTGTATACTAATGCCTTAGGATACTACTTGTCGCTCTCGATACCATAGAGTAAACTCTTGCTCTGATTTTCGAGAGTCCATAAAAGATACGACTGCGGGTGTATTTAAAGTGTGGCCAGTTTTGCGGGAATATACGGTTTCTAAATACCTCGAGCCATAGTTGCAGGGCCTTCTGCATAAATATTTGAAACAAAAAAAACCGAGTGGCTTCTAAATCAAGCAATCATTGCAGTCGAATTAAAAAAGCGCAAGCGATAATTGAACGGCCAGATATTGAGAAAGTCGCCTGGAAAATCACTGGAATAGAGTTCACCAGGGAAAAGGAACGGCGAACGACCAGTTGAGCCTAGTAGAGGTTCTATGCTCCTAAATTGGTGATACTTTCTAATCAAATTGGAAAACATTTATTTTGGACTCGGGGTTTGTAATTTTTTGATTTTTATTCAAATTCTTGCTGAGGATCCTGTTGCCGGATGTTAGTATTTAGCCGCCATAGACATATCATGATGCTTTAATCCTCTACATTTATTTTGAAGTCATCGAATTAATTGGTGAAATTCAAGTAGCTGGTGTTTCCCACAATATTGGCACTGAAGCACTTGAAGCAAAAACCAAACGCCAAACTAAAATTATCGATATGGCTTGCTAGGTAAATAAAGGATTTTGACATATAATGCGTGATCGGCAATCTAATTAGAATATTGTACTTTTTTACCAAGTATTACCATTTTAAATTCTAAGCGAATGAAAGTTTCTTTGCGGCATTTTCCCTATATAATTCTTTATTGTTTATACACCAAAGAAAATTACAATTTCCATGTTTTCATAATTTGTGTCGGTTGTGAGTATGTGTGTACGATATCACTTTTAATATTCTCCTGATCCTGAATACAAATTAGATTTAACAAAAAATACGGACTAACCGAAAAAGAAGGTTAAATAATTGCTTTTCATGTAAGAGAATGATGATGTTTATTAAAACGTGTTCAAACTGAAAACTCATTTAAAATGAAAAACCATAATGATGATAAAGTAAAAAAAGCTCCGCACAAAAGCTTTAAAAAATGAAGTATATCATTTTTATATTTATAGTTACACAAGCATAATACATCTCAAAATTATGCTATGTACTTAGAGTACTGGTTATTTGTAAATTAAAAGTGCACAGAGAGCACCTCAACAATATTGACAGCATAAAATGTTAATGTTATCTTTAACACAGCACACAATAAATGTACACCGAACAAATAAAATAAGGTGCTGGGAATTTATTATATTATGAAAAATTATGTATCATTGATAAAAATAAAACCAACAAAAGGACGAACAAATCCTTTTTTTTATTCTATACGAGTGTGCCAAGTCGTATAAACCGCGTAGAGTACACAACGAATATTCTTGATATATTTATCCTGCCCGTTTTGTACATTTGGTTTGGTTTCCTTTTTTATCTCTTCGTTACATTTTATTTTATTCAAAAGGAAAAAAAATGTTTTACACCTTTATTACCCTGAGAACAACTTATCTTTATTAAGTACTTCTGAAATAAAAATGAATAAAAAATAAAACCCGAAAAAGTTGTGTGCACAAAAAAAGACAAAAAATGTTATACAAAGTTGTAAAAAGCTATTTTCTCACCATTTTCACTCTTGACATTTGAAATGTTTATGCGATACAGTCAAAGAATTTTCTTTGTGTTCAAATATGACTGTGGATTTCAAAGTGGAAAAAAAAATTCTGTGCTGTTACCGTTAAAATTTTAATGAAGTTATTAAGAAGATATCTTATATATTCTCGTAAGGAATTCTTTTGTTCGCCTTTGGTGAATGGGAACCTCTAAAGTTAGCATTTAAGGCGATATAGCTTCAGTGTATTGTGTATATATAGTAACTTTTTCGATGTATATAGTTTCATAATTTCAACAGACAATGTATATGAAATACAATTTTAATAAACTTTGAACAAATCCCCAATGAACAAAGCACGGGCGTATGCAGTATAAGAAAGAGTAACTATAAGACGCTCATTGAAGTTTTAACCCTGGAGATTTATCTTTCCCGTTTCCTTGGAAAAGCAATTAATAGGCAGATATAGCGATAAGGAATGTTGGATAACATATTCTTCTAAACGTAGACAGGATATCACACCTTCAGTTAGACAGAATTACCCCTGTGATGGGGGGGGGGGTTGCATGACCACTGCTTAACGTAGGAGGCGACTAAAAGGGTTAGATTGCTGGGCTGCACCCAAAATCGTAAAACATTTTTTTCTTCTCTTTGCTTTGCAATTGTTATTTCACCAGCCAAACGGCACCGGTCAATGGTCAAATCAGCGGCATGCCTGCTATAGCCAGAGTAGCAACTGCGGATGCTCTGAGAATCCCAAGACTGTAATTAGTATTCATAGTGTTGGCATGAATATTGTGAAGCTAAGTCAGTTCTGTGATAGCCACTGTACATGTGTTGAAATATCATCGGAAGTTGGTTCATTCTATCGATTTTCAATATATGCCTAATACAGTGAACTGTTCGAGTACCATCTGCACAGAATCAAAACGATCCTAGGCACTTTATCGGGTCAAGACAAAAAAGTAATGATTACCGAAGAATTCGATGCGAGAAGTAAAATGTGGCATGACCGTTTAACAGCTGAAAACCGAAGAAAAGGACTTCGTGTCCAGGAGTGGCTTTTTCATAATGAACGAGCATGGAAACCCAACGAAGTTCTCGTGTAATGGGAATTCGAACATTGACTTTGCTGGGTCCGATAGTTGGGTGGTGTGTCGGAGATTTGCCATTAAGATAGCTGATTGGTGTCTTCGTAGACACTTGGTTGGCTCTTGGGACAGTGTAGAATTACTTCCAGCAGTTAATTCGATAGATGAAATTGATGCTCGTGTGGAGCTGATCTCAACACAGTTGACCAGTGTTTTCAACAAATCAATTCCTCGGAAGACATTAGATAAGAAACGAAATAGTTGGTAGAACTCTAATCTACGGAAACTTAGATGTTCTATGCATAAGCTTAGAAGAGCATACCAGACGGAAGGAGACCAATGAGCAAAAGAGTTGAAATTGACTCTCGTCAGGGTGAGAAAAAATAAATACTTCAATGAAGTGTTCCATAAAGCAAAGCAAAGTAGTTTCCAACGGTACGCCACGTGGCATGGCCCATCATAGAGCATACCATAGTAAAATTATTAAATAGCTGCTTAAAATTTGGTTACTTCCCTAAAGTTTGGAAAACGGGAGAAATGGTTATAATTATAAAACCTGGCGACAGAGATCCACTTTCATCGATATCTTATAGACCCATAATATTACTACCGGTTATGGGGAAACTCCTAGAAAAGTTACTAGCCATTCGCATTACACCGCGAATTGAAGAGAGCGGACTGTTCTCGGACAAACAATTCGGTTTCCGACGTAGCATGTCTACTGAAGATGCGATAGTCCGCCTAATCAACACTCTCAAAACCCAAAGTTCGAAATATGTTACGGGTATATTCTTGGATATCAGCGGAGCATTTGATAACCTTACGTGGCCTCTGTCATCGCTAGCTGATTAGTCTACAATCTCCCTAGAAACATTATGAATATTTTTAGGAGCTTCTTCAGTCACCGATAAGTAACCGATCGCAATAATCAGAGATATGTATGGTTCTGTTTCTGAACAAATTACAAAAGAATATCCTCAGGGCTCTATCCTAGGTCCTCTACTCAAGGAGACTCGAATTTCAGCGTCAGGGTCAAATCGCAATTAACAAAATGAATCAATGGTGTGAAAAAAAAAATGTCACCTATCTGCAGAAGAAATAGTGAGGCTGCAGCTAAAAGTCAAATTTGACTCTTGTCGACCTCCAACAATATCTTTAAACGGTAGAAACATGAAAATGGTCAAGCCTGTGAAATATCTTGGAGTTGACCTATAGATGAACGAATGGGCGTGACTGGTCACGTTCTAAGAGTCTGTGAAAAAGCTAAGAATCTATTTCACTCCTTAGCGAGAGTGTCAAGAGAGGGGTGGGGACTGAATCACAAAACACTTGTAGTAATGTACAAACGTGTGGCGGAGGCACTATTCACGTTTGCCGCGGCTAGTTAGTATGACAGGTCAAATTGTCACCACGTCAGATGATTGCAAGGTGCTCAGAGGAATATTTTGCTAGGAGTAACAAAGACCTACCGAACAGTATCTAAAGATGCTGGTGTGGTTCTGGCCGGCGTACTCCCAGTAGATATTCTAATCCAAAAGCGAGCGCACATGTACTACCTAAGAAATGAAATAGGTGTTCATGTGCGTGCTACAGATAGCAAACATAATCAATATACTCGTAGCTACAAAACTGTAATAGAAGAGAAGGTGGTGCCACATTCCGCAAACTACAAGGGATGTGATACAGCTAAGAGGCTGTAAAGATTAAGTAACAAATAGAAAACAAAACCCAGGAACACCGGAAACAATTAAATAAACTTTCTTCAAAGATGAACCAAAACCTATAACTGTCAAGTATAACTAGAGAAACCGGAACTTTTCAGTAATTAAGAAAGCCAATCGCAAAATATTCGAACCACTTGGATCAAATTTCATAAACGAAGATGATTTTAATGCACAAAATACCTACTGAAAATTGAGCATGATCTCTATAAAAGAAAAATAACTGTTTGTAGTTCCATCCCGTTTGATTACGTTATGAACTGTTAAGAAATGGTTCTAATTCTGTTCAAGGCTGCATGATTCCAAAAATTATTTAAGTAACTAATTTCCATGCATGATACTCAATAACATCATGATTGGTTATAAAATTCATAGATTCCATCCCACTTGGCCATATTGCAGAAATTCTCCGTCAAATAATATTAGATCCCGATTTTCATCCACCGTAACAAACTTCATGATAATAAATATGCTTAGAAATAATCTAATTTCGTTCCGATGAACCATATTCCAGAAGCTCTTGCAAAATCGTTTAGAAGTTTTCTTTCTATGTATCATAATCGTTTAACAAATGTCTTAGTTCCAACCCAGATAGAAAATTATTTTGGAATTCCATTTCCATCCAGCATAAAAACTTTCATCATAATTTATTCAGTATTAACCTAGCTTCGTTCAAGTTGGCTAAATTCCAAAACTTCTTTCAAAAATCATTGTAAAATGAAAACCAGACAATTGGTGCAGTGATTAAATTCTCGTCGCTTGAATCCTACCAGAAGCTGGATGAAAAGAGAATTTTCGTCATCGATTAAGATCGGTGTGGTTATTAAACACAACTAAGATCCTCTGTTGGAGTGCAGAATTCAGCTCCGACCAATCATTGTTGTCAGTGTATAGGTTTACATGGAGCTTGCAATGTGCAGGTGGATAATGTAATTTTGTGAGCAGGTGAATGGGTGGTGTGTGCGTCAATGACAAAGGGGGTATTTTGACCTTCAGAGACCATTAAATCCAATGGATAATTAATTATTTTAAAAACGAACCCCAATTTTCATCCACTATACCCAATTTCGACATGATCTGTTAAAATACTGCTTAATTCTGTCCCAGATGGTATTATTCTAGACCCAATAAATTGTTCGTTTTGATTTGTAATATCCATTCATGATAGTCGCGGTTAAGAAATAGTTTAGTTCCGTCCCAGTTGACCATGCTGGAGAACTTATCATTCAGAATCCAATTTTCATCCAGCATAAAAAATGTATGATCAGAAATAACATAGTTCCGTCTAAATTGGCCATTTTTCAGAATTATTTCTAAAAACATTTTTAAAATACCATCTCCATTTATCACGCACAACTGCATCATAAGGAATGACTAAGGTCCAACATAGACAATATCATCATATTTAATTCAGAAATTACCTAGTTTCGTCACAGTTGGCCGTATTTCATAACTTCTTTTAAAAAAACATTTTAAAATCTTTTTCCATCCACCATAAGAAACTTCAACATATTCTGTTTAGAAATGAACTAGTTTCGCCCCATATGGCCAAAATACAGAATTCCTTTAAAAATTCTTCTAAAAATCATTTTACAATTCCATTTCCATCTAAAATACCGAATTCCATGAAGATCAGCTAAGAAATGGCATTGATTTGTCCGAGTTTCCATATATCAGAACTGCTTCCAAAAATCAATTAAAAATTCAATTTCTCGTATTTCAGATACGTCGCAGTAGGCCTCGTTTTAGAACTTCTTTCTTCTAAATTCCTGAAATCCTTTTAAAAATTCCATCCAAATGTTTGTAGACGGCAAATGACAAAGCAATAGGAGCTGCTTAACATAGGACCACGCCGCTTAACGTAGAAACATCCGATAACTAAAATGTGGAAAAGAAAACAAATTCCGTGTAAATTGGTTCAGTGGTTTTTTAGGCCAGAGAAACCAAACCTTCAAACGATACTTCTTTTCTTCTCGTCACCCTTAATTTGTTGAACTTGATTTATTATCAGGTTTTAATTGGAATATCAATATACATATACACATTTTAATCGAATCCCGACAGGGGCAGGATGCAAAAGGAAATTTTAATTAACAGATTACGATCCGTGTTAAAATGGAACGCAACTACGACCCTCTATCGGCGTGCAAAACTCATAGGCCAACCCATCTTCCATGTCCGCAGATGGTAACGTGAACCGGGCCTATAGCCGTACGTCTTCGATTTGGCATAACTGCATAAGGTAGGACGGGAAAAACAAACCAAGAAAGATTTGGGAGTGCTTCGGCCCCAGAACAGATTGCAGGGATTAAAAAAAATAATAATTTTAGTTAAATTTATAGTAAAAAATAACCTCCATTTTTATTAATTACTTCACTAATTTTGTTCGACATGGAATTAACCAATTTTTTCAATTCCATTTCCTCATTTTGCTGACCCCTAAACTACGATTTGTTTTAGCTGGAAACATCAGCTTGAAAATCCAATTCGAGGTTGGTTGATTTTCACCAAAATTTATTAAAATTCCATCTAACAGCTTTATGTATAATCTTTCGACTTCGTTCGAGTCGAAACTTTACACAGAAGGGTTTTCCTAAAATAGGAAAATGCGGCACAAATCATTAAGGAGCCGTCTCCAACGTTTCGGCACATTGATAATCTTAAACTTCTTCTCGTCCGAAGACATGTATTTTTTGACAAAGTTTAAATATCTCGGAACTAATATTAGATTCCCATTTTCATTATACAAGCCGAGGTTAAAATTTGTAGATAACTAAGTTCTCTAAAAATTGATAATTTTCCAGTGTCACATTCTGACTTCACACAGGAATTCTAAATATTATAATCATAGAAGCCGACCTTCATCCCGATCTGGTTTGAAATGGCTGAGTTTAACACGGGGTAATTCAACACTGACACGTTATTTTGCGAAACCGTATCAGGAACGTATTAAGAAATCCCACTTTCATCTAAATTGATTTATGAATGGCGTACCTTCATTCAACTTTACCGGACAAGTGGTGCAGTGGTTAAAGCTTCGGCACTTGAATCGGGAGGTACTAGCTTCGAATCCTACCAGAGGTTGGATGCAAAGCGAATTTATTTTCGACATCGATTACGATCGGTGATGTTAATAAACACAACTAAGACCCTCTGTGGGAGTGCAGAATTCAGCGCCGACCTATCGTTCATGTCAATGTACAGGTTGACATGGAGTTTGCAATGCATAGGTGGTATACTGCAATAGTGTGAATGGGTGGTCTGTGTGGGAAAGAAGATGGGGACATTAATTGACCTTTAAAGAAGATTAAATAAAATTAAGCATTGGACCATCTAAACGAATTTTCAACAAAATTTATCATAACAAAATATATCATGTTGCACTAGAAACAAAATTCGCTAGCAACCATATAAACCTAATTTGATGGATATAATTTTTATAACCGTTGTGCCCTCTCCAACCAATTTTCCGTATACACAGTATACAGTAAAAAAAATTATAAATTGAATATCATCCAAAATTTTTTTTTTTAAAAGCTGAATGTTAGTCCTTTACAAAATTATAGTTCAAAGTGATTTTTCAAAAGGAAAATATGTCAAAGCGAAAAGCTTTTTGTCTTTTATAAAACACTGTGTCTACATGTACATACATGTGTATAAGAAATAGTAAAACTAATTATTTGAGAAAAGCTAACGATTTTTTGTATGTTGAGCTTTCAAAAATTCTTTTTACAACCGAAAATATAATATTTTTATATGTTTTTTGAGCCAAAACTGGTAAAATAATAGTCCATACAAAAATATTAATGGCTTAAAAGATTTGGTCAACCCAGTATTATCCTTATTGAAAAATTGACTTGAGAGGGGACTCCGCACCAACACAAAATTGAGCTTTACTTCCTTTCTTCTTCTACACACAAAAATGGCAAATTGGATGTAATCAAATAAAAAAATTTAGTCTATAGGTTTGATATTTGGGAAAAAGCTTTCCAATAATCTAGCTGACTGATTTTTGGTATACGAATATACCAAAATACATAAAAATCGAATTTAACATCGAGTAATTAAAGCATTTTTGTATTCCGAATGCCTCGACCATTTAATATTTTGTTGCCACAGTTATATAAATTGTACGTATTATTATTATTGTTATTGTCTTGTTGTTTTGGAATTTGCTTTCCGTAAACCGCAGAAACTACCATCATCGTCGTTGTAGAAAGCTCGAAAATGATTGCGGGGAAGAACATGGAAAGCAGAACATTATAGAGAATGAAAATAAAAAAATGTAAAACACCACAAGAGACAAATTTAAAGCGACAACAATTAAACGCTCTGTTAATTTTTTTTTTGGTTTTTTGTGTGCTTTTAATAACGATACTTTTGAGAGTCATTTCAACTAACAACAAAATTACTAATCTTGACTAGTTTGTGTTTCTGCTTTTGTGATATTGCTCCGCTGTAGTGGAGTGCAAATGTATACCGTGGCTTGATATTGTTAATTTTTTATGAGTTTTTACAAATATTTTGGACTATGCGGTGAATGAAACTACGTACGGACGTGACGCACTGTAATAAAAATCCCACATAATTACCATCATATAGTTATTTTATGTAGGCACCGATTACAAACCGCAAACTATGTATATACCATTTTTCCCAAATGCACTAAACAAGACATGGTATATGACATAACGTTTTGTAGTTAAATCAACGTATACCACCAATACGAAAATACCGAATTTTAATTTCTTAAATTATTTACCCCATCCATTTTGTACTCGCATAAACGGATATAAAAAAACGGAAAATTTATTCTGCGGTCAAGACAAACACAAACAAAATAACACAAATCAAAAGGGGATAAACAAACAATCCAAAAATCTAACAAAACAAATAAATTTTCACATACAAAATTTTGTACCCACCCACCCTGCCGAGCGCCTATACAAGTACACACCATTTTCGTATCCTTATTTGATTGTAAAATACTGAGACCGAACCAATAACTTGAGAAAAGCATAAGAAAATCCTTCTTGTCTCTCTGCATCCACTTTTTCCTTTGTTAATAAATAATTCATGATACTAAAACCTTTTCAATAAAAAAGACAAGACGAACTTTGAAAGATTATTAAAATAAAAAAAGAAGAAAAGATATCATCCGGAATTTATTTCTCTGTGTGTATGTATAACGTTACATTTGTGAACCATAAGAAATTGTTAACCACAAGGAATTTAACATTCAGTATTTTCTTAAGTAGTAGCAAAAGAAAATTAAGCACAAAAAAAAGGATTAGAAATTTAAATTTGATTTTTGTGTTTTTTCTCTTCGATTTTTTTTATGTTGTGCTTTTTTGGGTATTCTCCATTCACCATGTCAACCAATTGATGTGTAAAAAATGCTAAACACTTTGTAATATTACGAGACGATGATGATAATAATAATAATCATGTTGGTGGGTGTGAATCCTATGCTTACCCATGTATTTTTATATTTTTTGTGTTGACATTTTAAATTTGTCGGGGCAACAAGTTTACTACAGTGTTGTATATGTTTATATGCTTTGTGATGATTAAATAATGTGTACCGCACCCAAAAAAATAATCCCTATATATTAAGAATTATCTCTTTAGTATTAAATTGTATTGCCTACCATTTTCACTCAAAAGGATCACGTCTTTAATTTGAAGATCTGGAAATTATTAATTTCGATCACGAGGCCTCGGTATCTGAGTGATCTCATAGGAGCACGTACTGAATACAAAGATAATAGTTGGGAAATAAAGGGTGTTTTTTTAAGAGGTTGCCGATTTTTTTTTTTGAATAAAACACATATAAAATTATGAAATGACCAAAATTTTTTTTTATTTGGTAGATAATTTTTTGGCATTTAACATTTAAACACAATTTCTGGCATATGGCTACCACGACTATTTTTCACAAATGTCATTCTGGAGGTCCAATTTTCCAGCACTTTTTCAAGCATTTGAGGGCGTATGTCAGCAATGACACGTTGAATATTGGTTTCCAAAGCGTCAATCGATTGAGGTTTATCCACATAAACCAATGACTTCACGTATCCCCACAAAAAGTAATCGAGTGGCGTCAAATCGCACGAACGCGGAGGCCAATTCACCGGACCATTTCTCGAAATAATGTTGTCGTTGAAAGTTTCTTTCAATAAGTCGATTGTTTCACGTGCTGTATGGCAAGTGGCACCATCTTGTTGAAACCACATTTCATTCATATCCATATCTTCAAGATTTGACAACAAAAACTCATTTAACATGGTTCTGTATCGATTTCCATTCACGGTAACGCGTCGTCCTTCCTCATTTTTAAAGAAATATGGACCGATGATCCCACCAGCCCATAGACCGCACCAAACAGTACATTTATCAGGATGCATTGGTAATTCTAGAACCGCGTGTGGATTATCTTTGCTCCAAATGCGACAATTTTGTTTGTTGACGTATCCATTTAACCAAAAATGCGCCTCATCACTGAAGAGAATTTTACGGTAAAAAAATGGATCTTCGTTCAATTGATTTAACGACCAATCACTGAATTCACGGCGCAAACGATGGTCGTGTGGCTTTAATTCTTGCACCAATTGAATTTTGTATGGCACCAAACCCAAATCTTTACGTAAAATTTTCCATAAAGTCGATGGACAAAGTCCAATTTGCTGAGCACGACGACGAATCGATAAATTGTCGTTTTCTTCGACACTGGCCTCAACGACAGCAATATTTTCTTCTGTACGAACTCTTCTCATTCTTGTCGGTGGCTTGGCATCCAAAAGAGTGAATGTAGACCGAAATTTGGTAATTACGTTCTTTATGGTGGTCTCTGACGGACGATTATGTGCACCATAAAATTCACGAAGTGCTCTATAAACATTTTTAATTGAACACTGATTTTGAAAATAAATTTCCACGATTTGAAAACGTTGTTCTGGAGTTAACCTATTCATAATGATTTGCCAAACAATACTGAGTAGAAATGCCACTTTGAGCTGTCAAAACAACTGTCATAAAATAAAACGACATCTATCGGAAAAACAAACCTCCTAAAAAAACACCCGTTATGAATTAGATCCATAATAATGTCGCGCACTAACACTGCGCAAGTTACTTATCTACAGATTAGACAGAGAAACGGATTAAAACCCTAACATTGAAATAGCATTTGAAACATCTGAGAAATTGAAACACCTGATTCTAGAAAAGAATGAACCCAATCGATCGTTACTCCATTTTCAAATAAGCTATGATAAGACCATTAGGTCTTCTAGAAATGTTCGTAACTTTACATTTAGAAAATTTGAGACAAAGCTTATTTAAGGTACACCATCCTCAGAATATATTTAAATCTTGTTCTAGTTTAAACAGCTCGCCGTCATTTCGAATTTTGGAAAAGATTTAACATCATCATCACAAATCCAGTGTTGTGCGTCTACGGGTAATCATAAATTTTTTATTTGCAATGGCATATTTTTTTTCATTAACAAACTCTAGCGCCACATATTGGATGCATTACTGACAAATGGGTCACTAATGATGTCACTTTTCGTTTTTGGTGATTTGTTTTCGAAAATAAGTATAAGAATGGCGAAAAAAATTTCGAACTAAACTATGCAGGTAAACAGCTTATTTTGAAATTGTCAAAGTGTCAACTGTAACCGGCAAAAAACAGATATACTGATGTATAAAAAACCGCCAGATTCACCTGCTGCCGGTATTTTAAATTAAAACTTTAGTTTAGAATTTTTTATATTAAAATTAAATAGACTGTTTGGCTTAGACCTTTCTTGAATTTTGAGCATTTTATTGTTTATCTAATCTTTCAATTGTTTTGAAAGTTGTTTGTTTCAATCAATCATCGTGTTTGAGCCATTTAAGAGGGTATGGTGATGATTGAAAGCTTGCGCAATCGATCAATGAGCTTGCGCAATGGTGGTTGAGAGTGTATTTTTGTGCCTGATCGATTGACCAAAAATATAGAAGTTTTCCGGAATAAAAATAAAAATGCGAATTTTATTCTGCTTTAGTCGAAATTTAATCGATTGAATCTTGAGCGGACGGTGATACGGTGTGCAAAAAATTAAATCTGTTACGAACAAACAATGAGCGCGAATTAAAGAAGGTAACGCAAAGTAAAAAAGTGACACGAGTACAGATGGCATTTATATCCCCAGTTTTTGGCATTATGATGATCTGCCATATCTTAAAGATCATGTAATACAGCGCGAGAGCATTTCTATAATGTACGAGGAAACTCAAGATGTGAACTTGGAACAGACCCGGTAATTACCACATTTTGTTTCTGTTATTTCATCATACTGTCTTATCGGGCCGCAATGAAATACTCGCAGAATCTATTCCGTTCAGAATTCCGTTCAACTTATCAGAAGACGTCGATTTTTGGTTTGTTTTTCAAATCAAAAAATTGTGTTCTTAAGCTATAACTGCCTTCATTAATTTGACCAGAAGTGGAAGATTGCTTCTACATCTAAACAATCTTCCAACTAAGCACCCTTCTTTAATTTAATTCGCCTTTATTCCCCCATATAATTATGTAAGTGGTAACATGTCATTGCTACTTTTGATGTTTTTTCTGATCAAGGTTAATGGTCGTTAAAATAATTCGGAATCTGCCTGCAAGTATTCCAAAAACGTTTTCTACAATTCGCCGAGCCCGAGATTATCTATAATTGTAGCTTCTCTTCACGCTAAGTGCGCGGTAATGAAATCAATTTCGAAATTAATACTGTTTTGACCGTCATTGCACAATTTTAATATCCTTTTTTTAAGCAAAAGAGAGGCGCACAGATATGGCAGCTATTAAAAATTGTCTACCTGTTGGATTGATAAATAAATATTGAGGTATTTGAGCGGTCTTGCCGGAATAAAATTTACACTATATGTGATAGCTATGATTAATTCTTCGATGAACTGGTGCTTTAACATTTTGTTGCGCAGTGACGATTTTGTTAATGAGAAGAACCGTCACTCAAAGAAGTTTATTACACATAATTGTACCACATTTTCACATAATTGTACTAACACAACTAAGTTATTATTTCCATATTTTGCTATCAACCCGTTTACCGAGTAATGCATCATATATTAAATACGAAGGAGTACTTCATTGCCAAATAAATACCAATCAATATTACATTTTTCAAATGTCGGGCAGTAATAAACTCGATGAAGCCGAATTGGTTAATTAAACAAAGAAGTCATACAATTTAACTGATTGGTAACAGAATCGATAATTTTCGACATTGTCTATATTCTCTACATTGTCGACGTCAAATTTTTAATTGTCTATATACATTCTCTACCCATGTAAAATATTAATTATATACGCGGTCTAGACAACACGGCACAACACTGCATAAATCAAAAACTCACAATATTTGAAGTTTTCATAATCTACGAATGCAATAAATAAGAGAAGTCCAACATGGAAGAGTCAACATGGAGAGGTCCACCTTGAAGATAAATAGACAAAACATTTGTAACTCTGATCTGATAAAATTTTATTTTAAAAAGATACTTCGTGTTCGGTTCATCAAATATGACAAGATCCACTTTAAAGGAAGTAGGTCACATTCGAGCTGTTCAATTGTCTTCACAAGTAAGACATGCACATTTTTTTCAAATGATTTAAATTCAAGCAACAAATTTTTTATTTAAATTGTATTAAATAAATGATTAAAGCAAAACATGAAAATTTGTATTCGCCCATCTTGCGTGAAATCACAATGCCTTTCATCACTAAAGAACGCCAATATTTTCTTCGTGCATGTAATAATAACTCTAATTAACAAAATAACAAATATTTACACTGCAAACTATATTCAAAATACAAAAATATAACATCGTTGAATTTCTGTTTCTAAACCAAATTGAAGAATTTTGCTATTTTATTTAATTTTTAAACTGATTTCAATGCAACGAAAATATTTACTTCCTGCATGTAATACATTTTCTCTGTTCATATTTGTTTAAAAATTGTATTAAATCAATGATTTAATCAAAACTTGAGGAATATGTATTTACTCATCTTGCGTGATGTCACTTTACCTTAGTTTGCTAAAGAACGCCAATATTTTCTTCGTGCATGTAATAATAACTCTAGATACAAAACTATATTCGACATACAAAAATATAACTTTGTGTTTTTAAAACTAATTGAGGCATTTTGTAATTTGATTTAACTTTAAAACTGATTTCAATGCAACGAAAATATTTACTTCCTGCATGTAATAAATTGTCTCGATTCATATTTGTTTAAAAATTGAATTAAATCAAATGATTTAATCAAAACTTGAGGAATATGTATTTACTCATCTTGCGTGACGTCACTTTGCCTTAGTTTGCTAAAGAACGCCAATATTTACTTCGTGCATGTAATAATAACTCTAATTAACAAATAATGGATATTGAGAGTCAAAACTATATTCGACATACAAAAATATAACTTCGTGTTTTAAAACTAATTGAGGCATCTTGCAATTTGATTTAACTTTAAAACTGATTTCAATGCAACGAAAATATTTACTTCCTGCATGTAATCAATTGTCTCGGTTCATATTTGTTTAAAAATTGTATTAAATCAATGATTTAATCAAAACTTGAGGAAATTGTATTTACTCATCTTGCGTGCGGTGACTTTGCCTTAGTTTGCTAAAAAACGCCAATATTTACTTCGTGCATGTAATAATAATTCTAATTGACAAAACAATGGATATTGAGAGTCAAAACTATATTCGACATACAAAAATATAACTTCGTGTTTTTAAAACTAATTGAGGCATTTTGTAATCTGATTTAACTTTAGAACTGATTTTAATGCAACGAAAATATTTACTTCCTGCATGTAATAAATTGTCTCGGTTCATATTTGTTTAAAATTGTATTTAATTAATGATTTAATCAAAACTTGAGGAATATGTATTTACTATTAAAAAACGCCAATATTTACTTCGTGCATGTAATAATAACTCTAATTAACAAAATAATTAATATTTACATTGCAAACTATATTCAAAATACAAAAATATAACATCGTTGATGAATAGCGACAGATTGTTTCTTGTCTCTGATTTGCAATACAAAGTGCTTACGAAGTAGCCGTATCACTTTGTATGGGCTTTCATATTGTGGTCTGAGGCCAATGCGAACTTTATCTATTCGTATGAAAAGTCAGAAGTTTGTTTATCGTGGATCGTAATGAATCAATCACTGTGTCAGTCGTTACTTGGGGTGTAAGTGGGTATTCCACAAAGAATTCCCCAGATAATTTGATCGTTTGACCGTACACCAGTTCTAATGGTGAACATTTTAGGTCATCTTTGACTGTTGCTCGGATTCTGAACAATATGATTGGAATCTCTGAACTCCGGTTGACGGAATTTGTACGAGCTTTGAGAGCTGTTTTAAGTTGGTGGAAGCGTTTAACCATATCGTTTGTTTGTGGGTGATAAGCAGTTGTTCGTTTTCGATGTGACCCTAAAAGTTGCATAAGCTCAGCGAATAGTTTAGGTTCGAACTTTGTACCTTGGTCGGTCGTTATGTTGACCGGAACGCCGAATCTAGAGATGTAGTTTTCGACGAGATTTTTTGCGATTGTTGATGCGGAGATGTCTTTTATGCAGTAGGCTTCTGGCTAACGCGTGAAACGATCAACGCAAGTCAAAATATATGTAAATCCATTAGATGGTGGAAGTGGTCCAACAATATCTATATGGATATGTTCAAATCTAAGTGGTGGAATTTGGAAATTCCCGTGTGGTGATTTGATGTGCCGTTCCACTTTCTATTTTTGGCAGGATAAACAAGATTTCGTTCACAGGATTAAATATTTATTCTTACTAGGCCAAAATTATTTTGAAGTGACGAGTTTGCGAGTTGCTCGTACAATTGGATGTGAAATGTTATGCAGAGTGTCGAAAATTGCTCGACGTAATGGCTTCGGAATGTATGGGAGATTATTGCCAGTAGTTATTTCACAATAAACTGTTAAATCGGCTAATGAAAATTTATCTAATTCACGATCACATGCGGAATATTTTTTTTCGGCATCTGATGATTTCCTGGAGAAAAATCCAAGAGGTTCCCAACTCTCTTTATTTATTTAATTGTTGTAAGACTAGGGCTATAACTGCGTTAGATGCTTTAGTAGTGATGTTATATTTTGCTAAAAGAACAATATTTTCTATGCTGTTCTTGAGCTGAAAGAATGCATTTTGACATTCTTCAGGCCAGAAAAATTTTGAGGCGTTTTGTGTAATTATTGTAATTGTTGAATTGGTTAAACGGTTTGCGGTGCTTTGAATACTCTAATTGCCTTAATTCGCCCTTCGGACGGCAGAATGCCATTAGGAGTAATTTTATGACTGAGAAAGGCAAGATTACTAGTCCCAAACACACATTTTGCTGTGTTAATATTGACGCCATAATTTGATAATTTTTGGAAGATTTGCTCCAAAGTAAGTGTTGCTTCTCGTCTCTGGATGCTACGAGAATGTCGTCAATATATGCAAAAACAAAATCGAGATCTCTCACGATTTCGTTGATGAAACGCTGGAGTATTGGTGCAGCATTTCTGAATCCAAATGGCATTCGAGTGAACTAGCCAAATGGTGTGGTAGTTCGTGAAATCAGAAATTTTTTAGTTCGTGAAATCAGAGTATAGTGTTCATAACACTGCATTCTATACTAACCTTTTTCCGGAATTTGTTTGTTTAGGATACCAAAAAGCAAAATACACGTGAAATTAAATTTTTTCGTTTCAACCAATATTTCAAATATATCTTACTTAATTTACAGTTCAACAATATCACTTTAAATTGCACATAAAATCATCAATCACTGTTCAAATTGCCCGTTTCCTTGAAATTATCTCAATTCAGTACGTAGAATCATTTATTTTACCGACAGATTATGTCCCAAAAGAACAGACAATTGATACAACGCAGAATAAGATAAAATGAACAGCAAACACCCAGTAATTAGAAAAACAAACTTCAATTTTCACATTTAAACAAAAATAGCAGAATAAAAATTGCAATCAATTTCATGATCGTTTGATGGATTTTTTTCGTGCCAGTTTAAATTAAAAGGAATCTCTATGTGCAGAATTGGATATAAATTAAACGAAATGCACCGTAACTGTTTTAGTGGAATATAAAATGCAAAATCAAGAGAAACGAACGACAGGCAAATGTCTAATTTTTTGTAAAATTTAGTCTTACGTGCAATTTATTATACTTTTTACGGTTCTGTGTAATTCAACGATATGAGAACTAATTGGTATTCCTGGTTAAACTTAAAAATGTTTGGAAAGTGGTTTTTTTATACCCGCATACCAAGCAAATTAAATGTTTATTAAATTAAAATTATTTGTGCTGTAATGAAAATTATTTTTAACTGTCCAGAAACATTAAAATTATTTTATATACAAAATAATTACATTTTTTGGTTACCGCAAATAATAAAAATTAAATGTAAAATATGTAAACTATTAAAAAATAAATACTGTCATTAAAAACTATATTGTGCTGTGTACATTGTGCAGTAATTAAAAGTGAATTAAATATTAAAATGGGCGTATTAACTATTTATTTGAAAAGCATTTTACAACAACTATATGTGAATATTGTAAAATATATTTGGGTATGACATCATTGCAATTGTGTATGTGGGTCGTACATATTAGTAGTAGTATGTGTAATTTTAAATCAGAACATAATTTTTTATTTCTTTAAATTTCAATCAAACCTGTTTTGAATTAAAGGATTTTGATTTTAAATTAAAAGTGATGTGTTTATGTCTTGAATTAATAAATTGTTAAACTAAACTTTACTATTAAATTATATAATGCCTTCAAAGATATGTATGTAGATGTGATTGCAAATTAGTAGAAATATGGACTTACAAAAGTTATCAATTTAAAAATGAATTGTCTTAATGAAAACTGTAGTGGTTCTTTTTGTAGTGGTTTTTTTATCTAGCGCAGCTGTGACCCACCTTTCGGATTAAATTCCTCCGCATAATATCCAATATAGCCAGCGTAGTGTATCCATCATCAGTGATGGTATGGCATGCACGTATTTTATATGATGTTCCGGTACTACTATCTGGGCCAACTTATTTCAATGTATCGATTTATATAAGATGGAATGCGCACCATGACGATGAAACTGGGTATTAATAAGGTTAAGTTGATAAATTTTAACTTTCAATGTCTGCGTTTGTATTTCGTTAGATGTTCCTGTTTGTGGTTTCTGGCCAATTAACAATCTCGAATAACCATTTTGTTCCGTTCCACCGCAGTTTAAAAGTTTTAAATATATCTGGTTAAAGTCTGCTGGATGCGCAAGCAGCGTGATTGCCATGAAATTTTTTGTATCGTATTGCGCTATTGTGCATCAAGGTATACTATTTTCCCGGTGGTGAATTAAGCCAGTCTAAAACTATGGTGGAATCGGCTAAAATTGTAATTACTGTGATTTCGGGTTTTAAAGGGCTTCCTTAACGCCTAGCAGTAGTTTAATTGGAAATGCTAGTTGCTTAACTGGTGCCACCTTGCCGAATATTCGTGATTGGAAGAATCTGAGAATCCATGTAATTCCATATTACTTTGAGAGCTTATATTGATTTAGCTTTCCGATACAATACCCTCAATCATTGAGAAATTGCTAAATAAAACAAATATAATACTCTTTCATTGGAGAATCATTTACGTAACAGGAAACCTGAGCTGGCGAGCACAGCTTTTATTTTCACCTTGAGTTGGAGAGCTTAATCTACGGTTTCTGCTCCAGTCATTAGGTCGTCAATGTACATATCACTTTTAATGCGATTGACTACTTGTGAAAATCTTAAATATTGCTCGTGCCGCTAGATACTCGTAGCTGAACGGCTTGTTAAATTTTTCTCGCCATACTACTCGTTGAAATTTGTTATGGTCTGCTTTTTGTTTGGTAGTCTTCGTGGCCCAATCGAATACAACTCAAAGCTTGGTTGTAGTACTTGTGTTTTTGATCACAGCGTGATGCGGTAGGTTACAATAGTACTTGACAACTCGGCATCAACTTACTTTGTTTGTCTAAATGTTGAATATTCTTGTATACAAAATTTATATAACGCTTCAAAACTCTGGGTTTCTACGAATTTCCTGTAGAAGGCATACATCGGTTTTATCTTGCTAGGGTTATGATTCGCCTAAGACTGGTGGAATTTTAAATGGTGAGCTCGTGATATTATTTGTGAAAAATACTTTATTTTTTAGTACGAGGCCAACAAACGTGTGGCTATAACAAGGGTCCGGCAACAAAATAACAATAAATAAGTTCCCTCAAAAAGAGATTAGAGAAAACTACAGTCCGCAAACGGTTGTTATATTCTTTCTCAGATATGACGAATTCTCATGCAGAAGCATGTAATGCTCTCTGTAACATTATCTGTATCTATAGTTGAGGCAATTATGACAACGGCATTGGTTCTCCATTAGTTTCTACAGATAAGCCTTTAAATGTGCTGCTTTCAAGCTGTTTATGCTTCTGACCGTCCGGACACAACGAACACAAATACAATTCTATTTTACCAGGTTCGACATGACTTGGGTACGTTTATTTAAATATTTTAGAGAATTTAAAGCATTAACTCTTCTACTTAGAAAGTGAAAAAACTGTTTAAAAGTTGGTACATCATCTTCCGATGCTCGTGCACATAAGCTATTACTTGAGAATAATATTGTCACGATTTTGCCGTGGCAAATCTGCTTCGTGTTACTGGATTGTAAATATCGTTATAGAATTTGACGGTTAATACTTTCCCAATATTTACGAAATACTTACACCCCTACTGGAATATTTTTGAAATATCCCGATAATAAGTTTCCCATTCTTATTTTACCAACACTAAATCAGAACAAAATATAATGTCAAATATAATGTTACTTTACACCACTTATTATTTTCCCCCTACTAACTTTTGTGTTTAATCTATCGCGTTATGTTCGTTACACTCGTTTTTATTCACCGATAGAATATTCTAGACTCGACTGGATTTATACTAAGTAATATTCTCGACGATTTTATTCCAGATTAGTATAACCGACTGTACAACAAAACTGTTACAAAACTACCTTTATGTTACTACTCAACCCCAGATATCACCGGTAGCATAACGTCTCTCCACCCAAGTCTGTTCGTTTAGAGTAGAATCCAAACTACCACGTCTGTATAATGTCAATCGTTCCAAATACACTACCATGTGTTTCACTTGGGCCCTTCATTTGATCGCTTGCTAACCGAATTTTTTCTAGTACAAATTTGTGCATGCAATCAAGTTCTTTTAGTATTTTATCGATGTAATCTAGACCATACAACGCTGGGAGTACACATTATTTCAGTCCTCCACTTTCCTTAGCATCCTGCACATATTCATGCATATGTCGTGGGCTGCCAACATATGTTGCTGGGAGAAAGGTCAATTGACCGATGAATACACTGCTCAGAACGTAGTTTTGATTGATTCAAGCGGATGAAATTTAAACGTTCCGTTTCAATCTTCACGTACATATCGACACAATACCGCATTATCAACTGGTAAATATAAAACTGCATGGAACTGACCTTTTAATCTTAGGTTTCTTCACCTGCAAAATGAATATGTTATTTGTATAGCAATGCAAGTACAATCGATAGCTCAATATCTAACCGGTCAACGGATTGAGCATGTTTATCTGGAAGTGGTAGCCATCCTCTCCATGACAAAACATCAATGGATTTCATTTACGCTCTGCACTCGTCCGTCATCACGCCGCTTGATCACAATGTCGCGTGGCTCCACATTTTCACCAAGAATAACAACTTTGACTTCGTCGATAGAGGGAGCATTATGTACTGACGTACATGGCCTCCGGTTGGTCTTTTGTCTGCTCTAATGATTATTTTGTGATCATCGGAAGACATTGTCTCCAAAGCAGTTTTAAACAAACGAACCAGCGCATTGTGTTCAAGAAAAATATATTGGAGTTCTCCGATTATCTCTTTTTTTGACGCATTGAAAAGCGCAAGCCGATAACTCAATTCTAATTCGGAATTTTCAACGAAATAAATTTGAAGAAGCTTGGTTTGGTAGAGTCAACGCTCCACTTCGTTGATAAATTTGACCTTGAATCTATAAAATAAAGGGCAATTTTGAATATGAAAGCAGTATATCTGAACCATTTTCTGTCACAGGTAGTGAATATTTTTGTTCAAATCTGGGAAGTACTAGTGATGAATCAATTGAAGATGATAATGGAGAACCAATAAATACCGATGACTCTGAAAATGATGAAGATTGGACTGATTTAGAATTTGAACCAGAGATTTTGGAATTTATCGGTCTAGAAGGAGTTAAAGTACAATTAGGGAGAAATGTGTCACCAGAAAAAATTGTCTCTCTATTTTTTGATGAAAGTTTGCTTTTAAAAATAACAGAATGGGTCAACTTACGGGCTGCAACCAAAATCTGGAAAATTAATGCCCAAATCAAATTTATTGAAATGGAAACATTTATGTATTCCAGAATTCAAGCGATTTCTTGGATTGTGTATTATAATGGGAAATGCGCGTATGCAATATTTACGACACTATTGGAGCAAAAATTAAATGTATCATCATCCAGCTTTTGGAAAAATTATGAGCAGAAATCAGTTTGAAAATATTCTGCGGTGTTTGACTTAGACATAGACTTCAGAAAATATCGAACGTTTCCGATCATATAATTGCCAACATTAAAATGTATACTATCCTGCACAACACCTAGCACTGGATGAAGAATTGATGCTGTGGCGTGGACGGCTATCTTTTCGGCAATACATTCCCAACAAATATGGGAGTAAGTTTTAAGAACTTTGTACGCACGATGGGTTCCTCCTAAATATGCTGATTTATAGGGGTCAGAATACCGTGGAACCTCGAGTCGAAGGTCATGCTTTCAGTGTTGTTAAAGAGCTAATGAAAGATTACGTTGGAAAAGATTACATATTGTACATGGATAACTATTACAGTAGTGTTATTTTGGCAGAACATCTCTTTGAGCAACGTTCACATTTATGTGGAACTTTGAGAGTCAACCGAAAACAAAATCCGCCAGATGTAATTACCAAAAACCTTAAAAAAAACTATTTGGAGACGAAGAAATAAAATAACTGTGCAGAAATGGAAAGATAAACGAGGTATGTCTTGATGATATCTTCTTTGCATAAAGCTGTATTGACGGAATATATAAATAAAAGGGGAGTTACAATACAAAAACCCGTAATGGTTGCAGATTGGAACAGCAATTGGTTATTGAACAAACATAAAGGAAGTGAAACATCATATTTAAGTTTTCGTGAAATGCTTGCAATATCTTTATTGAATACACAAGATCTTTCTGAAGTATCGTGTTCATCAACACCGAATCCTTCTAGCTCACAATCGAAAAAAACTACACACGAAAGATTTTGTTAAATTGATAAATTACTGGTTTTCAATTTTGTATAATTTTTTTTTATATATTTGATAAAATTCGTAACGCTTGCAATAACTATTTGTATAAAAAGCATTAGTCTTTAATTAAAGTTTTTTGTTTGACAAATTAAATAAAAATTTTGCAAAATATGATTTTCGAATTAGCCATTTTATACAAAAAGTAAGAAATGTATAAATTTGCTTTTATGTCTATAAAATTTACGTACTGGCTTGAAAAATAATTTATATTTTTTTATATACTGTTATAATACCTCATTGCTCCTAGAAAATTTTAATTTCATATACATCATTTACATAATATCAGAATTCCAAATTTTTTATACTTCACACTTGAGGCTCACATGAGAAAATTTAAGAGTTATCGTTGTACGAGTATGAATCCTACTTTAAAAATTTCTTCGTTTTTTTGTAGTTACAGAAAAAAGTTTATAATTTTTTTCAAGACATTGCAAAACTGTTAAACACTCAATCATAAGATCAATTCTTAAAAACAATTAGCTGACAAAAAACCATCAGGTATGTTTAGCTATACTTTCTTTCGGGGATTCCGGTGGACACAAATGACTCTTTAAAACCAAATTTGACTGGCTTAAGAGACTCGGACTCAGTAAACAGATACAATGTACATGCAAAAATTTATTTGGAAAACGCGAAACTTCTGAAAAGTAATTCGAAGATGGCTCACTATTTCATTTGCAGTTTTGCTTTGAAAGTCTTATAAGTATTAGTTTGTACGGGGTCCCAAATTACGGGTTAGAAAATGGATTTTAGTTTAGAACTAGTTAGGAGAAATTGAGTCAGAGTTAGCATTCACGCACGCTGATCGTTTTCTTAGATTGTGTATCATTTAACCGTGCATTAAGGCAAATGAGTTCCTCCTTTTTTCATAAATTATAAAACCATTAGTAAAAATATTAATAATCATAAGTCTAGTTATGAACTTGACTCAGGAATTTATGACTTACATTTTTTTATGTCATCGAGTTATGGCTTTCAAAAATAAGTTGTCATTTTCATACATTTTATAACAATCAGAAAACCGAAATATTGGCGTTTACAAAAGCACATTTATTCTAATATTCAGTATCGAAATTTTATGCTGACAGGATGTCACTAACTAAGTTTGTGTTTTTTTATAAATTATAAAGTTTTTGAAAAATATTGTGTGATTCTAGTAGTTTTTAAAGTGTTAAGTGAAAAATGTGATAAGTGAACAAATACTTTTTGCTGACGCCAAAAATCGAAAAAAAATGGCTGGCTCTTCTAAACAAATGCAAAATTGAAGTTGTTGTCTTTGCCATATTGGAGGTTAAATATTGAGGTAAAATAAACATCGGCGATGATTTCGAGATATTTTAATATATTCATTCAAATTATCACTTACAGGTGGTGATGCAGATAAATACCCGAGAATAATGAGGATCATGTAAAATCGCTAATTAGAGCAACCCGTTCCATTTGGTCAAAAATAGATTGGAGCATCTAGTATATACCTGTACGATGCTTATCAACCCACTCAACACTCGAAAATGCCGCAACCAACTGGTGAGTTTAATGGAAAATAATTATTAGTTTGCGATAATAGTTTAATCACTTCACTTTTCACGTTTTTGGAAACTTGTGCGGGCAGAATTTATCATTACAAGAGGTGCTCCTGGAAATCCAGCGTAAATTGTTGCAATTATCAACCAAAAATATTTCATTAATTTGAACAGTTATGTTTGTTTGAAAAAAATCTAAGTTATAAAAAATAAATTCATAAAATTAAATAAAAATTCTATATTTTCATTAAGATTGACTTATTAAATTAATAACTCAATCTTAATGAAAATATAGAACATAAACAAAACATTTATAACATAAATACAACATTTATTCTACCATCAATTAGCTCATTTTGTGCAAATTTATTATGTGGTTTGTGGCTATCCCTAGCATAAGCACTTCGGTCGTGAAAGTGTTAAGTGTATTTCCATACAAAATTCCTATACAAAACGCAATTTTCGATTTTCCGATTTTTTTTTTTGATTTTTTGGGTTTCTTTTGGGTTTTGGCGAATTTTCTTGGATTTTTTAAAGTTTTTGGATTTTCCTTTGGGTTTTTCCAAATTTCTTTTTTTCCTAAGCCGCCACTGTATTGATACGAACAAAGCAAAAAAAGCATGCAGCCTCTGGTGGCATTCGAATCCAGTACCTGCCCCTCATAAAAAATGTACATACAAAATTCATATAAAAAATTCGATTTTTTCCGACTTTTCCGGAGTTTTTTTTTCAAAATTTTCTTTCGTAAAAACAACAAAAATGTCGTATCTGGCAAAAAAATGCCAATGAATTTTGCTGAATAAAAATATTCACACCTGAACTGTAATATTTTTGTATAGTAAACGCAACTTGAGTATCTTTTGTTACCAACATTAAAAAAATTAAAATTACCCGAAAGTTACCATGGACTCTTTCTGAAAACGGCTAATATATATCTTAAAACAACAAGAATAGTTTTGAAAATATCATCGGATTTAATGAATATGCCAGAGTTTAACTGGTTAATTTGTGTACCGTCATCTGTCAATGCCAACATAATAACTAAAATAATTTATAAATTTTTTGTTTGCAATTTGCACGCAATGCATTTTTGTAGTGTATACCACCCGTACATTTTATTTATTGCAAATAAATCAAAAATAATAAATCAACATTTTCTTTATTATTATTACTGCATATTCATATAAAATATTATTTATGTGCATATGCGGTTGTGTATACGTACGTACATGCGGTTAATTTTAAAGCACCAAATTTTTGGTCAGAAATTTTATTTATTGCAATTAAACTTTTAAAGTACATTATGGAGATAGACTAAAATTTTATTAGAAATTACCTTAACATAACGTACAAAGTCATTAATAATTGAAAACCATAAATCAACCTTAAAAATTAAATATTTTAATCAGCCACAAATTCCTCCCTACACAAACACACTGCATGTAAATTTAATAATAATAATTCATAAAGTTCAAATAATTCCAAATATATGTTTGCTTTAATAATTATTGGATTAAAAAATAAATCATATCATAATGTAGTACTCGATTCTATGTATCCCGAAAATTAAATTAAAAAAACAAACATAATTTTTTGAACATATCGGAGGTATTATGTGTACATATACGAGTATTACTAACATAATATGATTACACATTATTAAAAGTCTACTATCCAAATATAAATTAAAGCGCTAAATTTATACATAATGTAATATTGTTACACATTATTATTGTAATTTAATTTTTTAACAAAAAACCGAACGCCATCATACATACAAAATTACATAACCGCCAGTGTTATATGCAAAAAAAGAAAACATTGAATGAAATATTGGATGTTTGCAAATTGGTAGACTGCATATACCCGTAATATATTAAATTTCATATGCATGCAACAATACTCCAAAAAAATGGTTTTTATTTTTAATATAATGCCAAAAATATGCGGGAGCTTTATATACGAAATATTCAAATTGCAAAAGCACCAGCGTTTATCACGATTTGATAAGCAAAAATTCATTGTCACAAACTCATAAATTAGAGTCATTTTTTTAAAAAAATTTGAATTTACATGCAGGGTGCAGCAAGAATAAATTTTTAAATAATCCATTAACCGAAGCACTTGCTTAGCTTAATAGATTAAAATAATCGTATTCTCTTATATAGGTACAGGGTGTTCCAGAATTGAAAGTTACTCTACTTTTAGTGTGTTCTAGAGAAATCGCATGCACACCCACCAACAAATTAATTTTAATTAAACCAAGAGTTTTTTTGTTTAAATTTCTGTTTTAATAAGTTCTAGAGGAATGAGCCGTTCCAATAATATCATTTTTTAAACAATCTACTACAAAAAGTTAACCCGTTAAAATGGTATCACACATCGGACCAGTTACAACATAATGATTTTTACCAATTTTTTCACAAAGTAAGTCGTGTTTATTAAAAATTCGCTGAACAAAAAATCTAATCTCATCTAAAATCGATGCTTTATCAGATATAAAACAAAATATGGTGAACAGAATGGGTGTATCCAGCACACTGAGATCTATTTTTGAGATACTCTATACAAAGTATAGAGTAGTCGCCGCCTTAGGACTAGAGTACACTAAGCGACAAAACCAAACTTTTGAGAAAAATTAAAATTAAAGTTTACGTGGTCATACAACCTTGTCTAAAGCACCGGTGTGAAGTTTCTAACAACAAAATAACAAAAAAATTAAATTATATATGTGTTCGTACCACACAATATTAAATTCTTATTAGAATAAATTGAGTGAGATTTATTACACTGTAAAATTATTTTCCGAATAAAGATATTTTAAAATATAATTTATTCAAAAATACAAAATATTAATGAAATGCAATGATTATTAAAACAGATAAGAACAAATAAATTAAAATCAAGTGAGAATTAGTTAACAAATAAATAAAAATAAAAGCTTTAAGAGAAAAAATATCAGAATTGTTTCTGGGTCACCGACCAAATGGCATAGTGGTTAAAGCTTTGGCGTTTGGATCGGGAGGTACCGGGTTCGAATCCCGATAGGGGCAGGCTGCAAAGGGAATTTTCATCAACAAATTACGATTGGGGATGCGAAGGAACACATCTATGACCTTCTGTCGGAGTGCGGGGCTCACGGGCCGACCCATCTTCCATGCCAGTATAGGCTGGAACACAGGGAGAGCTTCGGCCCCAGAACAAATCAGGGAAAAAAAAAAAAATTGTTTCTGGGTCAATAACATGCCACTTCCAGAGATTAGGGCAAGATACCATTATATAGGTTGAACTGGCCTATCTCTAAAGAATATTTTGCGGTAAAAGGTTTTTCCAAGCGGAGAAAATGGAACCTTGTTAATAGCAATTTTCCACGGTAAATTTTGAGTATTTTATCAATCTGGGCCAATAACAAGCCACTTCCAGAGATAAAATACTCAAAATTTACGATATAAAATTGCTATTAACAAGGTTGCATTTTCTCCGCTAGGAAAAACCGTATACCGGAAAATATAGTGGTATCTTGCCCTAATCTCTGGAAGTGGCTTGTAATTGGCCAGACTGATAAAATACTCAATATTTTGAGTAAAAATTTTTAATGAACATATTTGATATTTTTTTTGTTAAAGCGTTAAATTTATTTATTTTTTAAGTTTTTTTTAAGTTATTTAAATATTTCTTTAATATCTTTTGTATTTTTATCCTTTTTATATTTTCTTATGTAAATTATGAATTTATTTAATATAATAATAATTTTTAATAAAAATTTTACTAATTTGCATTTATAAAATATTAACAGTGTAATTGATCAACATTAAAACAATTCAATATTGCGGCTATTGGAATCTATTTGAATCCTATAAGAATTATGGCCACGCCATGTTTTCCAATTAGAATCGTATACGTATACGTGTTTTTTTTGTTAGAAACTTCCCGTGCTCAAATATTAACAGTGCAAATGATCAACACTAAAACAATTCAATATGGCGGCTATTGGAATCTATTTGAATTCTATGAGAATTATGGTCACGCCATGTTTTCCAATTAGAATCGTATACGTATACGTGTTATTTTTTGTTAGAAACTTCACGGGCTCAAATATTAACAGTGCAATTGATCAACACTAAAATAATTCAATATGGCGGCTATTGGAATCTATTTGAATCCTATAAGAATTATGGTCACGCTATGTTTTCCAATTAGAATCGTATACGTATACGTGTTATTTTTTGTTAGAAACTTCACGGGCTCAAATATTAACAGTGAAATTGATCAACACTAAAACAATTTAATATGGCGGCTATTGGAATCTGTTTGAATCTAATAAGAATTATGGTCACGCTATGTTTTCCAATTAGAATCGTATACGTATACGTGTTATTTTTTGTTAGAAACTTCACGGGCTCAAATATTAACAGTGCAATTGATCAACACTAAAACAATTCAATATGGCGGCTATTGGAATCTATTTGAATCCTATAAGAATTATGGTCACGCCATGTTTTCCAATTAGAATCGTATACGTATACGTGTTATTTTTTGTTAGAAACTTCACGGGTTCAAATATTAACATTGCAATTGATCAACACTAAAACAATTCAATATGGCGGCTATTGGAATCTATTTGAATCCTATAAGAATTATGGCCACGCCATGTTTTCCAATTAGAATCGTATACGTATACGTGTTATTTTTTGTTAGAAACTTCACGTGCTCAAATATTAACAGTGAAATTGATCAACACTAAAACAATTCAATATGGCGGCTATTGGAATCTGTTTGAATCTAATAAGAATTATGGTCACGCTATGTTTTCCAATTAGAATCGTATACGTATACGTGTTATTTTTTGTTAGAAACTTCACGGGCTCAAATATTAACAGTGCAATTGATCAACACTAAAACAATTCAGTATGGCGGCTATTGGAATCTATTTGAATCCAATAAGAATTATGGCCCCGCCATGTTTTCCAATTAGAATCGTATACGTATATGTGTTATTTTTTCTTAGAAACTTCACGGGCTCTCTAAAGCGATAGTTCAAAACTTTATAGATTATCCTAATGCAATGATTATGTGAGAGTAGCTTAACTTATTAAAAAAATAATCATTTTCCAATAAGAAGTTTATTTAACTTACGATATTAGAAAACTGTGATATAACGGAAAACTGGATGTTGGCGCATCATCATAATGTTCAACATAACTACAATAATTTGGATCGTGTTAAATTACATTTTTTGTTGTAATAAAATTATTGCCACTTTCAAAATATACTGACCTGTTAAATGGTAATGTATATGTAATTATGTATATGTAATTAGACTAATTTTAAACTTGAAAAATTGTATAAAACCGAACGATTAATAAAATAAAAAGGTAGTAGACATACATACAACGGCGTACTTACTTCTTTCTGTGTCTTCAGTTGCGCTTTAGTTTGGGCCTCACCCGTGGTAACCCAAACTAATCTTGTGAATCTACAAACCACAGAATTTAAGTACTACAAAATATTTAACAATTCGAAAGCAATTTCGAAGCGTTAACATTGGTCCTTCAAGGTAGTTCACCCGTGGAAGGTGATCCACTTAATCGTTGTATATTATTGAGAAACAACAATAATAATTATTATAATAATTGTGGCGTGAGCCTATAGGCCAACAGAGGTACGTTTATAATCAAACAACAAAGTCGCCAGAGTCTACAATTAAACTAAACAACAAATAAGGAAAGATGAGCAGCATCGAAAAACTTGTAGATCAGCAAGCTAAGGCTGGTGAAGATATCAATCGACTCATCAGGGATTATAAAAAGGATAGCGAGGATCGAAAACAAGAAAATACCTCGAAGAAAAACTAACAGCAGCTCATGCCCTTTACAAAAAATATTATGATACCGACATCATGATAACAAAACTACCGGCAGTTGATTTAAATTTGCCTTACTTCACCGAACGGAAGCAGATTCGCAGAAATTATGACATCTTGCTGGATGATATCCATAAACGATCAGAAGAACAACCACGACCTTCGTCTGATCTTGAGGTGTCTACGAGCCATCGACATGAAAGGAAGCTAGTTGAATCCAAGACGGTGGAGGATATCAATGAATTATTCAACAACAACAAGGACAAAATCCCACTACCACCGCCTGTAAAAAAAACAATGAGAATAAAATCAACAACAGTAAGCTGGATGAAGCGTCAGTAAAACTACTTAAACGAGCCGTTGTAAAAGCAAATTATATCAACAGTTTATTGCAGCAAGCTCGAGTATGTTTAGAAGAAGGTTGTGGTACTCCTCATTTTACCCAAAAATTACAACAGTTGGAGAGCAGCGGAGTAAAGATGGATCATACTTCGTACTTTCTCGATGAAATTTATGACAGAATGAGTCATCATGTAGATGAGATGTCGGCGAAACTATACAGTCAATTCAACAACGGGCGGCCCAAGGAAGATACTGAGAAAAATTATCATCCGGCAATTAAATTACCACCTCTTGAAATACCATATTTCAATGGGCAATATAAGGAATGGGCAGCATTTTATGATAGATTCGGTAAGTTTGTACACGAAAATAAAACCCTCGAAGAGATGCGGCAAAACTTTTGAATCATATATCAACATCATGGAGTGAATTATGCGGATGCTTTTAAAATAATTGTAAATCGCTATAACAACAAGCGTACTGACGTTACTGGTCACCAATCACGTAAATACGCTATTGAATCTCCATACGCACAATCCCGAGTCGGCAAATGCAATTAAGGCTCTTCACGGCACAATAAATGAAAATCTTCATGTCATAAGCAACTTGAACATCGAGACATCAAAGTTGAATGCAATATTAATTCCACTAGTGTTTAGGAAGCTGGACAGAGAGACACGTCGTCTATATGAAGTTACTCTGGTGAATCATCGGGAAATTCAATGATTAAGTGAGTTCTTAAAGTTTCTAGAATGTCGTTTCTAATTTCCAGAAGCATCACAAACAACAAAGGGTGCACAACAAGGCAGAACATCAAACACACCACCTATTGCTGTAATCGTACCACCGCCTAGAAGAACGTTCGCGAGGATAGAAAAAAGATACATTGTCTGCAGTGCATCTCACGAAATAACAACTTGCCCAGTTTTTAAGAACATACAAGTTCTGGAAAGGTCCAAAATAATAGCAGCGACCAATTTATGTAGTATTTGTCTAATCTCCACGCACAACAAATTTTCATGTCAAAGTAAGGAAACCTGTGTGATATGTCAAAGAAGGCATAACACATTGCTGCACACAAGGGAGGTGACAACATCCACAATGCTCGATTCCGCCAAAAACAACAACGAAAAATTCACTGTACATAATATGATGCCCTTGTTAGCTACCGCATTGATCAACGCTGCAAGGCTCCAGGCTCTCAGTCATCATTTATTACGCATGCAGGTGCCGAACAACTCAACCTACCAAAATTCCGAGCAGATTTACAAGTTACTGGAATTGGAGGAATGAAAATTAATAAAATAAATTATTAGGTACACATAACCACTTCACCTTCGACATACAAGCAAGTGGTGGAAGCTTTTATCTTACCAAATTTATCTGAGCAACTATCAACAACGCCAGTAAAGGCTCTTAACAAATCAGCTTGGAGAGAGCTGGCACTATCTGAACAAAATTTTGACTTAACTCAATCGATATGATTTTAGGAACAGAGATATATGCCAACATCTTGTTAGACGGTGAACTGATGAATGAATCATTGGACTTGATGTTATGAAGAAATACCATATGGTCGTGGATTTGAATTGCCAGGTAATAACATGGCACAATGTGGAGGTGCCGAGGGGGTACCAAGATGGGCATTATGAAGCTTACGAATGCCAAAAATAACGGGTTACTGTGTGTGAGAACCTTAGTGAAATTCAGGCAGAAAGCACCGGTACGTGTTTTGAGCGTGAGTTTATCAACAAATGTAATCAGGAAAGGGGTGGTCACCCCCTTAGGCAAAATAAGATTCGCTCACAGTGCCACCATCTGCCAGCACCACCAAGATGAGTAATGCTCGCGAACCTGCAGGGGAGAGCGGAATTAAGTAAAAAAATAAGCATGATGGAGTAATTGAGAAATCTTGCAGCCCGTGGAGCCCGCCTATGGCTCTTGCGGGGCGAAACAACACAATTTTGTGTTGATCACTGCAAATTAAACGACGAAGTGGTGTAAAAGGACAGTATAATCCATTACCGCGCATTTACGACACCTTGGACACGGTTGCTTTATAAATTGTTGAGTGAGTTTACACCTGCAAAAGATAATTTGTTCGCAAAAAAATTTCTTCGATGTCCAGCAGTTATGAGGGCTTTAAAATCTGCCTAAACTTCATTTGTTGATGTTATAATTGACCTGAGATATTTGAAATCTTCCGCGTTGCCAACATTATGGTAGTCTGTTCCGTGATTGGCCGTATGGATGTTCCTTGGTGTTAAAATAAATTTAGGTTTGTTGCTGTCTGATTGCAATTGTTTCGCGTGGAGGATAAACGGAGTTAAATTGTCTTTTATATTGTTAGGTGTTCATCCAATACTTTTCCCTGACTCGCAGAATATGCAAGGAGAACATTCGATAGTTTCTTAAAACCTGCTCGAGCACCAGTTTAAGCAACACAGGCGCAAGTGCATCTCCTTTTTGCACTACTGATGTTTTATGGAAAGAATCAGACACAGTCGCTTCCACCACAATTCTTCAGATAAAGGTCTTACTAGCTTGTAGAAAGAGACAAGCTTCCATAGAATTCCGAGACATATGAGCGCGCATAAAGGTTTTCGCGGTTAATGCTCTTATATGCCAGTTGAATAGTTTTGTTATACCCCCATCAATTTTCCAGGATCATCCACAAAATGAAACAATTAGTGGTTCATTGGTAAAGACGGAAGCCAAACACCTTGTAGGCAGTGTTTAAAAGGGCTATAAAATTGAATTTTTCCTTTCAATTTCCTGAATCCCCGCAGAACAAGCAAATGATCACTGTTCCGGTCGGTGCCTCAATAAGATCTAACACCATTTATGCTTGCGGAATGTCTCTTCGAGATCACGACGTGTTCTGATACGTCTAAGTTATACATTATAGCAAGACCCGTAACGCGTTACCTGTTATTATTATTCAGATGATTCAAGTTGTATGAACCAATATACGATGAAGTATTCGTACTCGTACCAATTTTAGCGTTGAAGTCGCCCACGGTAATTTTTATATCATGGTGGGGGATGTTACTCATGATGTCTTCCAGCTAAATAAAGTGTAAATCTTGACATCATCTGACATGTCTTTAATAGTCGCATCGTGCGGACTCCAACCGTTCATATCCGCTAATTGATTGGACTAAAGTCGATGGTGTACTACTGTATCGCCAGTATAGTAAAAAGGCAACGGCCAAATCGTAACCAATGGTATTGCTGGGGATCTCGCTCCTAGGCCATTTAAACTTTTGTGGAAGGTTCTGGAGACCATCAGTTTTTAAAAGGCTTGTTCCAAGTTTGGATTTTTATAGTATTGTCATTGCATAGTTGCCAATGCCGGTGTTGTGATGAATCCAATAAATTAGTTCGAGAACTTTACGTAAAGTTCATAACTTGATGTTTTTGGTGAGGGTGGTTATTAGGCCGCAGCCCTCTTCAACCACCGTTAACCTAAAGCACAGATAGATAGATTTATTTAAGATTACCGCGGGTTACCGCCTGATTCATTTAAGGTTATTAAGCACCGCGAGGTGGTATGAATCTAGGGCTTCGCTCCTCTTCTCCATGTTTATAATTATGTCCTTAATCAGTCCAATCAGTCCATCCTCAAAAAATCAGTAGTAGTTAGCAAACAAATTTTTACTACGTATATGCAATACTATAAAATTCGTGTATAATGAATCTCATGAGATGCGAGCAAATTAAAGCAACAAACATTTTCACTAAAATATGTATTCGATTCATTACGATGGTAAAAAAGTTAGCTACTTGCTTCCGATTTATTTCCACTTTATCTCGAAAAAAATTTTTTTTGTAAGTCTTAAAAATCTTTTATTCAATTCAACAAACGTCAATTACACACGATCTATGTATATACTTCATCTTATATACTAAACGAAGGAAGAAAAATTACAGATAAAATAAGAAAATTGTTTTTAAAAGAGGAAAATTTATACAAAATACAATAAAAAGTAAAAAGCTTTTGATGTTAAAATATATAATCTTTCTTTAAATCTATCAAAGATACAGATTCTCTGGAGCATTTTTACGAGTATATATTATGCTGTATGTGTTCTTATGTATGGATGCTGCATGAAAGACGAAGACGTAAACTGAAACGAAGAAAATGTATATATCCGGTCAAGTTGAAATCTTCCTAATTTTTTTATTACCTTTTCTCAAAATTTTAAAGGATATTTCATTTTTTAGGTCCTTCCTCCCTGTTGGTATTTAAGAAACGATTTCTTATTTTATATTTTTTAAAATTCTTGTTTGAATTGACCAAAGAGAAAATTACAGAATATTCTCGTTAGAAAGTTTAAAGTTTTATTTTTATGTTTAGGGACCCAAATACTTTACACTATGAAATGATGTGTCTACACGTGCAAAAACTCTATATCATCGTGTTCGTAAATGATTTGATTTAGTATCAAGGGAAATTAACAGCAACAAAAAAATATCCATCTGCATAACAATCAATATAGACACATGAATGTAACAAACCAAAAATCATATCATGGTTTGAATAATATTGCGACTTCAAAACAAGGTTTTTTCCGTTCGTGACAAGGGGAAAAAGTGTTAAAAATTTTATTTTGTTTTTGAAATATTTAAATCCTTTGAGATCGAATCACATTGAATAATAAAATTTGTATACTGAATCAAATCTAAATATTATTGATATATTTAGAATATTTGAGATGTTTGTAAAGGGTGTTTTTTTAAGAGGTTGCCGATTTTTTTTTTGAATAAAACACATATAAAATTATGAAATGACCAAAATTTTTTTTTATTTGGTAGATAATTTTTTGGCATTTAACATTTAAACACAATTTCTGGCATATGGCTACCACGACTATTTTTCACAAATGTCATTCTGGAGGTCCAATTTTCCAGCACTTTTTCAAGCATTTGAGGGCGTATGTCAGCAATGACACGTTGAATATTGGTTTCCAAAGCGTCAATCGATTGAGGTTTATCCACATAAACCAATGACTTCACGTATCCCCACAAAAAGTAATCGAGTGGCGTCAAATCGCACGAACGCGGAGGCCAATTCACCGGACCATTTCTCGAAATAATGTTGTCGTTGAAAGTTTCTTTCAATAAGTCGATTGTTTCACGTGCTGTATGGCAAGTGGCACCATCTTGTTGAAACCACATTTCATTCATATCCATATCTTCAAGATTTGACAACAAAAACTCATTTAACATGGTTCTGTATCGATTTCCATTCACGGTAACGCGTCGTCCTTCCTCATTTTTAAAGAAATATGGACCGATGATCCCACCAGCCCATAGACCGCACCAAACAGTACATTTATCAGGATGCATTGGTAATTCTAGAACGGCGTGTGGATTATCTTTGCTCCAAATGCGACAATTTTGTTTGTTGACGTATCCATTTAACCAAAAATGCGCCTCATCACTGAAGAGAATTTTACGGTAAAAAAATGGATCTTCGTTCAATTGATTTAACGACCAATCACTGAATTCACGGCGCAAACGATGGTCGTGTGGCTTTAATTCTTGCACCAATTGAATTTTGTATGGCACCAAACCCAAATCTTTACGTAAAATTTTCCATAAAGTCGATGGACAAAGTCCAATTTGCTGAGCACGACGACGAATCGATAAATTGTCGTTTTCTTCGACACTGGCCTCAACGACAGCAATATTTTCTTCTGTACGAACTCTTCTCATTCTTGTCGGTGGCTTGGCATCCAAAAGAGTGAATGTAGACCGAAATTTGGTAATTACGTTCTTTATGGTGGTCTCTGACGGACGATTATGTGCACCATAAAATTCACGAAGTGCTCTATAAACATTTTTAATTGAACACTGATTTTGAAAATAAATTTCCACGATTTGAAAACGTTGTTCTGGAGTTAACCTATTCATAATGATTTGCCAAACAATACTGAGTAGAAATGCCACTTTGAGCTGTCAAAACAACTGTCATAAAATAAAACGACATCTATCGGAAAAACAAACCTCCTAAAAAAACACCCGTTATATGTTTACATTTGCGCCAGGTTACCAAGTTTTACCTTTTTCTCATAGACTGTCTAAAATTTTTGCTTGTACTATAAATTTCCTATTCCTCTATATCCTTTCCTAGAAATATGAGCATCTTAACTGACTCTTCACTTCGTTGGATCGCCTATGTGCTCTTTCATGTTTCTCGGTCATCAGATTTCAGACAGAATTTCCATCTATGGGATGCCTGACTTTTTCCGTATGGACGCTTGGTAGCCATTATTGCCTATTGTTTATGGTTGTGATGATATTTTACGATTTGTGTTATACCATCTTACTGGAAAATTGTTGTAGTGGTTAGAATCTTGCAACTAAATATTATAATCGCACATATTGCCAATATAACATTTCGCAATTTCAACGCACAACTCTAAATCGCCACCCGGTTGTTTTATTACGTGTTATAGGTAAACAACATAAAATGTGGCTCATAAACCACATGTTGACAAAAATGAAAAAACAAGAATACAATGGAAACAAATTTTACAATAAAGCAGTTCGTACTACAAGAAACAAACCACGACTTATAACTGGCAAGTACTTGAATTCTTTGGTATATTACTACCAACAATACAAGTTGTAACTGCCGGGGCATTACGAAATCTGCACGAGACCACGAAATAAATCGTATACAACTTAAAGCGGCTGCACATGAACTCTCCGTTGGAGTAATTTGTAACGTTCATTCTGCTAGGATTTATGAAAAATCGTTATCTAACCCACGAGAAATAACAAAACTTTTAGAGTATTTCAACTTGATGGACAGAAGGTTCTAGTCCTTAGAAGCAATGGGGAGCAAAAAATCAATCAGCGCGGTACCAACTATGCAACTATTAATTACGTGTACATGTCGCCACGGTTAGCATCCATTGTTGGGTTAACGCTTGTAGAGAACGCCACTGCTTAGAAAAATGTGAGTAGGAGGAAAATTAGGAAAATGTACACATTAAATAGAACAAGGTTTGTGCATAGAAAAGGTTAGTGCAGCTGAACTTATTGTTTCCAATGGGCGCATTTAAACACTTCAGTATTTCAACAATGTCGTATCTTCAAGCATGGATACAAATCAAATTGTTCTGGTTAAGCAAAAAGGACTTCTGTTGCTACTCACCGCTACTTGCACTGGACAGCTCGTCATACTTAAAGCGCCTTGATAGATTAACCCATTTCAATATCATGAAAGCTTGCCAACTTATTAAATGTTAAAAACAGTAAAACGTACTTAAATGTTATGGGCATAGATGGAAACAATGCTGACGTTTGCCAACACACTATTAACATCAAGCTATCAACAATATTTTCTGGTGAATTTTCTGTAAATACCGATGCCTTGATATTTGACAAGCTCGCACAACGGCATCCAGAGACCAACATTACCCTAAGTAAATGGAGGCATCCAAAAATGTACAATTATCCGATCCCCAAATGGACTTGGCAATTGGAGCTGATTATTATCCTTTAAAAATAATCAAAAAAATTATAAAGGGCGAACATCAAACAGCAACAGCCGTCGTAACAATAAGGACCAGTCATAAAAAATTACAACTATTCGTCAACATTCACAAGAAAGAAATCTCACCGAGCAGAAAATAAAAATTGAAAAATTGGGGTGCAATCCAGATGAATGATACACGGTGTACTCTAGGAGAATCCAGAGAAATGTGTAGCCGAACTATTACAGCTCGAAAGTAAGTTCAGAAAGGATGCTTCATTCACATAAATGTATCAGTAGTTCATTCAAGAATACATTGACCTGAAGATCATGGAGTTAAAAAAAGCAAAGCATGAAAATATTGAAGTGAATCAAGGCTATTATATACCGCATTACGGTGTGCTCTCAAGTAAGAGAGTATAACAACCAAACTCCATTTCATGTTCAATACTTCAGCAAAGACCACCACGGGAGTATCATTAAATGACTTAATGATGACTGGCGATGGCTACGACTCAAATTTATCTTAACTGCCGATATCGAGAAAATGTACAGACAGATATGGATTCATGAGGGTGACCGAGATTACCAAAATATATTGTGGAGAGATGGTCCCACCAAACCAATGACTGTCTATAGATTGAATACGGTTACACTTATGGAACCATGGCAGTTAGTTTCCTGGGTTCCTTTCCTAGGTGTAGGTGCCTTATAATAACTGGCACAAGATGGTAGCAAAATCGGTTTGAACCTCAAAGAAAAGGCTTCTAGTTCTGTGGAAATTTTTGAACATATCGCAAACGAGTTACATCATACGTGCAATATATAAATTAGATTATAACTATCACTTCAGCAACCAGCTACGCGATCGTTGCTATTCGGCCATACAATAAAGCAGCTAATTATTCCACGATGAGTCACACAACAAAATAGTCATTGAACTGCATTGATTTTCCGATACACCCGAGTCAGCTTATGCTGCAGTGGTTTACTGTCGAACCACTGACAGTATGAATCCATCCCACGCCTTTAGGTTAACGCAGCTTTGCTACTAGCAAAAATTATAAATCATCTAAAGGTGCCATGAAACTCAATGACATCAAAATTTATGCTTGGTATGACTTAACCATTACACTATGTTGGGTCAAAGAGGAACCAAACCGGTTCAAACCGTTTGTGAGACCAACAGAAATTCTGTAATAAGGCGTATTCTACCAACAACAATATGACATCGTGAAAGGTCCCATGAGGCAGACCTAGGTTCATATGGAACAACCTCTTAAGCTTTCGATAATAGCGATTTTTGGTGAACGAGTACAGATTTTCTTCATAGTGAATTAGTAATGAATCCCGATGCATCCTTGTCAGACAACATTCTTAATGACGTACAGTCGAAAGAATTAATATAAGATTAAGAAAGATATTTTTACAATTATTTGAGCGGCATTCAAGTTTCAACAAAATAAAACGCATCATCGCAAACGCTTACAGCCAACAACCCAGAACAACAAGATTTATATGACGAAATTCACTGCCTCAAATACTCGATGCGCTTAGACAAAAAAGTAGACTAATTTCTTCTAATTCGGTCTTGGATAACAATGGAATACTAAGAGTGAATGGTCACAAAATTTAAATCTTACGCCTGATAGCCATTTCCAATAATCTCGGTGGCATTCAAACGACCTTATTATATTTACGGAACAAATACTGGTTAGCAACTTCCGCCATAAATAACACACATGGCGGAACGACTAATGGGAACATAACCAGAGAGAGCATTAATGAAATATTTTTAAAAACAAAGAGTAGTTTTGGTAAAAAAGGATAAAAACCAAAGGATTGTAAATTAAATTTCGAAACATTTTTGGAACAATTTTTTGAAATTTACTGGAATAAATATTTACTGGTTAAACACTTGTCACTTGTTATGTAGTATGTTATGTATGACGAAACAAACTTTATTCAACCAAAATTCGATATCACTATACAGTCCAGCTGGTTGGCTTTCGAAACTCCATACTTAAACTTAAACAATTCTAGTTGCTTTAGCGCTTAAAAAAATTTATTTTTTAAAAGATTTCTGTGTGGGGTTATGGCTTGGTTTGCATGTGTGATGTCATGCAGATCAAACGTTGTTAGTTTTCTACAGCCCTCTAAATGGAGTGAGTGAGCTTTGGTTGAAATCAGTCGACAAGAAATAGTACCTTCCATCGACCCTTTTTCGTTTTTTGTAAATATTTTGAAGTTTATAGCAGTTACGAACAAACGATTCAAACCAAATTAAATTTATAAAAAAATTTTGGTTCAGATCATTTTTCTAAATTTTACTGGTAATGGTGAGTGACCGTTTGATAAAAAACTTTTTTCCATTACATCTAAACAGTTTTATACTCAGTATCAAGTGCGATTGGATCCTCTTAATGACATATGATGAGAATTCTTTTGATCGTCATTATATTAGTCGATATACAAACTACACAAACAGGTGAATTTGGCAAGACGTACTAATTAAACTAAAAATTAGGAATTGGGAGACCGCAGGGGCACGGCATATAAACAGTTTACTACTCAGTAATAAGGGTTATTGTATAATCCGAGAATCCGTTTGATCCTCCTCATATTAGTCGAAATATAAACTACTCAAACAGGTGAAACTGCGGCACACCATACAAATTAAATTTAAAACTGAGAATAAGATAGACCGCTGGGGCATTGCATATAGACGGTGTAATACTTAGTATTAAGGACTACTGTATCCTCTTGATCAAATTTTAGAATAATCCCTGTACTCAGTAGAACCGGCATGGCATAGAAATTTAATAAAAAAATGAGAATTAGAAAGACCGGCTTCTACAAAGTTGAATACTCAGTATTACGGGTTATTCTATACTTTTGATGATATCTAAAGAACTCCCTATGACTTTTATGATATTAGTCGAAACATAAATTACTTATACAAATGAAATTTTTAATCTGATAACTCGGGTGACCGCTATGGCATGACATAAAGAAGCCAAATAGTCCAGCATTGCGAGCAAAGTCTTAATGATATCTTAGAAAAATCTGATATCACTCGAAACATAATTCCGATAATAATGTAAAATCGGCAGAAAATTGAAAATTGGGGAGACAACCGGATCTTGGCATATAGGTAGTCTAATAATACTCAAATACCCATTATTAATGGCTATTGAACCCTTTTGATGACATTCTGAAAGAATCAAAGTGACCTTTGATCCGAAATATAAATTACTCAAACAGGTGAAATCTGCATGCCACACAAATTAATTTAAAAATTAAGAATTCGGGGGGGCACATTTAAGCACATCGCGATTTAAGAATATGGAGAAGTATTCAAACCAGCAACGTTTAATTATTGTAAAAAACATTCCAAAAATGGTGAAAATTTTGCGAAAACAGTTCGCCAATTACGTCAAGTTTTCGTTCAAGTTTGAGACCAAATTTACGCTGATGAATCAGAAGATCATTGTTCGTCGTCGTCCCTGTCGGTCACTCGAAAATATAACCACGGTAAGGAAATCTGTGGCCGAGAATCCAGGAACTTCCATTATGTATCGTGGTCAAGAACTAAACATTTCCAAAATTACTATGTAACGAATTTACAAATTTTGATAAACGATCTGCATTTGCCCGCGTACAAGGTTCGACTGGTGCAAGAAATCAAGCCAATGGACCTTGCGCAGCGCCGTGAATTTGCTTGAGTTTTCGAAGAAAATCATTTTTTCAGATGAGGCACATTTTTAACTCGACGGATACAAATCAAATTGTTCTGGTTAAGCAAAAAGGTTGCAATACGTACGTAAATAAGCAAACCTGTCTGATTTGGGGTGCTGAAAATCCTCGTGTGATACTCAAACAACCAATGCATCCACCGCGAGTAACTGTTTGGTGTGCATTTTGGGCTGGTGAAGTAATTGGGCCGTATTTCTTTGAAATTGCGGCTGAAAATGCGCTAACTCAATGGAGTGCGGTATCGCGAAATGTTAACGGAGTTTTTGTGGCCCGAATTGGATGTAACTGATGTGGAGGACATGTTTTTCCAACGAAACGGTGCGACTTGCCACACATCACGTGAAACAATGGTGTTACTGGAGACTAAGTTTCCAGGTCGTGTCAATTCTCGATTGGGCGATCAACATTGGTCACCAAGAACGTGCGATCTAATACCGATGAAAAGGTGTGCCTGAAATAGTTGAACATCTTAAAGAAAAAATACGACGCGTTATTGGTGAAATACAGCCACATTTGTGCGAAAACGTTATTCAAAATTTCAACAAAGAATGACCCTGTGCCAGAGGTTTCGTGGTGGCCATTTGCCTGATGTTATATTTCACATTTAATCAGAACTATTTTTCTTTATATTGAAATAAAATGTCTGCTTAATTCAAAAATAAATGTGTTTTTCTTTAAAATTAGATCCGGCGCTCTTGCAGAGACACTTAAACATTAAATAAAAGACATTAAATCAAAAATTGAGGATTCGGAAGAAATTTATTTATATGGCAAATGGGTCAACTAACTATTCTCACTTAAAAGTATTATATCGACTTGATGCCATATTTGAAAAATCGTACCATCAATATTTTATTTAAAAATTCTTATAAGAAACTACGTTAACAGTGTAACGCTAATTTACAATGATTACAATGATCTTTTTGTTATTTGTTAAAAATTTCACTTCCGCCTAAGGCAGCATATGTAAGAATTATCCATTTTTCCGAGCATAGCAAAACATATTATGCACATAGGATTATACTTTACTGCCATATATAAAAACTTTATATGTAGATTACATTTTTCGAATTTGAGGTTGAAGTGAAGGTCCATGGAGCCGAGATTATTCCAATAACCAAGAAATTATATAATTTTGCTGTGAACTGTGAAATTTTTTGCATGCGGTCTACATTAATTCTCCACATTATTGAAGTCATTTTTTTAATTGTTTACATACATTATCTGCACATGTAGAATATTAAGTATCTACGCGGTGTAGATAATACAGCACAACAAAGGTGTGCGGTTAGGTTTTGGTGAGGACTAAATATCTGTTGACGCTCTACAACCGAGATTGATGCGGGTGAAACTTTATACTTAAGTTTTTTCCATTAAGTCCGACTTGAAAAATATCACATTTATGAGAGAAACAATTATGCATTAGAAGATCCTACATTATTTTTGCAGTAATATCAGTCCAGAATAATTTTAGTAATTTTTTCTCTTTCTAGAGACCAGACGGATCAATTGATCGGGATTAATTTCAAACTTAAGCTTTTTCGATAATTTGGGAAATCCAAGTTATTTTTCCAGAGAGTTTTTCGAGTTTTGCATATATCAGGTGATTTTTTTAGGCTGAAACTTTATCTCGGAAAACAAGCACTCTACGAAATAAATGTCCATTATCAAAATTTAATCATTCCCGGGGAAGAGGGCGGGGGGGGGGGGCATACATTAGTGCTAATAGGAACCCCTATTTTTTATTGCAAATTCGGATTCTACGGCTTAAACTACATAGGATTTCTTTGAAACATTTTTTTCTACTCATGATAGATGGCGCTGTTTTCTCGATTTCTTCTAATGAAAACCTATATGCATACGATTCTGCAATACTGAAAAAAAAAACTTGTCAAGAAACTATTATTATCGCAACTCAGAAACGAGCGGTTAAATCTGCTTACAAATAAATAATTTTTTTGTATTTTGTTTTAAAAATATCTGAATAACTGGGAAACTCTACCTGTAGAAACGTGATTCTCTGGTGAATACACTACTTTCAGCGTAACCCAAGAGCAACGACGTGGACGTAGCAGTTTTCTGTTTCCTTCGAGGTGCTTGATTAACGTGAGTCCACTCGCCTCTTACGTACCATGGTGCTTGATTTACATAAGTCACCTCACCTCATTATCTCTTAATTTAAGTGCTCAAAATGATGGCCTTCGACTTCAATCCACTTATTAATCCGCATTTCAAATGAATGTACACAACTGAGAAACGCGTTTGCTTGAATTTCGACACAAGCATTTCTGATTCGCTCAATCATATTTTCACGTGTTGTTGGTGTTTGTTGGTAAACTTTGTCTATAAGATAGCCCCACAAAAATAAATTTAGCGAAGTAAGATCTGATAATCTGGCATGCCAATTTACTGGACCAGCTCTACCGATCCAGCAATCATTGAAATCACGATCAAGTACTTCACATGCTACCGATGAATAGTGTGCTGGACAACCATCATGTTCTATCTAAATTCTAAGCTCAAGTCTTCAAATAACATTGACAGTTCATTTTCCAAAATGTCTCGGTACACTTCACCATTCAAGTTGCCTTCAATAATGTTTGCTGGCAATTATGCCACACCACACGTTGATAGTGTAATGTTCAACAAGGCGAAACCAGCGCGGATTTTCCACACTCCAGTAACACATGTTGTGTCGATTAACAGTTCCATGGTTTGAAAAAGACGGCTCGTCGGAGAACAATACGTAGCGAAAAAATTGGGGTTTTGCTGTATTTGTTCACGTGCCCACTGACAAAAAGTTACCCGATTTTGGAAATCAACGGCATGAAGATCTTTGTGTAAAGACGCATGATACGGATTATACTTATGACGTTTTAAAATTTTCCATATACTGGTTTGGGACAATAATGGTTTAGGTACTAATATGAGGATTATGAGTTACTGCAGCCAACGCAGCAATTTCATTACTTTCCTCAGTGACTGTTGCTTGACGTGACCTTTTTTCGGTTTAACACTTCCATCAGTAGTAAACTGTTTAACAGTCCGGTAAAATGAAGCACGTGTCCGAATCGCAGCATTATCAAGACTACGGCCAGCTTCTCCATAAACCAGGACCATTTAAATATTTTCCTATACAGTTAAATACTCCATTTTGTATTGTACTAATAATCTAACGCAAACATGTCTTCTTGTTTTCGAAAAAATCTTCGAACCGAATCGATATTTTCAAAAACAAATCACGGATGTCAAGTTTTCAACAACAAATCAAAATCAACAAAAGCACACTCACATAAATTTGTTAAATTAACAAAATAGTACACTGGGTAAAAAATTGTCACAACCAACAAATTATCAAAACACCACAAATGAATTTGATACTAAAATATACAAATATTAACAAAATTTATTTAAATTAAAATATTTAATTCCCATTTTACTTATTCAATGGATCACCCAATTTTTCGAAATTTTGTTTATGCATACACATCAACAAAACCTTTCTGATCATTGCATCTATATGTTGGTAGTGTCGTTCGATCGTGCAATTCCTAAGCTAACCGGCCGTAAAGGCCACACGCGGAATAATTCGGTGAGCTGGCCAATGTTTTTTTCAACGGATTACCGAATTTTTTGAAATTTTGTTTATTCACACACACCAACAAAACCTTTCTGCTCATCGCCTCCAAATGTTGGTAGTGTCGTTCGATGGGGCAATTTCTAAGCAGACCGGCCATATAGGCCATATCCTCGGAGTAACTCTGTCATCCCATCCATACATTGGTAGTGTCGTTCGATGAGGAAATTCCTAAGCTTCCTGGCCATATAGCCCACATCCGCATCCGAAATAGCTCTGTGAGCAGGCCAATATTTATTTTAATGGATCACTCAATTGTTTTAAATTTTGTTTATTCACACACATCAACAATAGTTAGTTATTAGTTAAAAAAAAATTATGCATATAATTTTTGTTAGTTGACATCTAGTGTTTTTTACTTATTAAAGAATTAAATATTTTATTTTAATTAAATTTTGTTAATATTTGTATATTTCAGTATCAAAAACATTTGTGGTGCTTTGATAATTTGATAGTGACCTATTTTGTTAATTTAAAAAATTTAGGTGTGTGTGTGTGTGTTTTTGTTGATTTTGGATTTTGTTGGAAACCACATCCGTAAAAAATCATTTATTTGAAAGCAGATTTAATCGCATGTTCCGGGGTTACGATAGTAGTTAATTTTAATTCAAACGAATTGCAGAATCGTATGCATAGGCTCTCAGTAAGGGAAATCGAAAAAAATTTAATATCCATTTAGTTTAACAGCGCCATCTATCATGAACATCATGAATCGAAAAAAATGTTTCAAAGAAATCCTACGTACTTTAAGCCGCAGAATCCGAATCTGCTATAAAAAATAGAAGTTCGTATTTGAATTTGAAAGTTACCCCCCGCCCCACTTACAAGAAGGGGTGGAGGGGTACTAATTTTGGCACTAATGTATTTTTTAGATTTTTTTCGTAGAGTGCTTATTTTTTGAGATATATGAAAGTTTCAGTTTAAAAATGTGTATAGCATTTACGAAAAAAGGATTAAAAATTAAAAATTGGAAATTAATTTTTAAACAAAATTTGTTCAATTTTTTTTGATTTTACCGGAAATGTCAAGACTGTCAAAACTCAAAAAACCTTATTGCGCCAACATCAAACTTCATCATTAACCATTTTCCACTTATTAGGAGATCCTCGCGAAATTTGTAGGAAATCTTTCCATGAGAGCTTTTTTTATTTAAAACGACAGAGAATGAAAATATTCAAATAAATTGAAATATTAGATTTTCAAAAACGATTGATCTTGTTGCTTTTCGGAAATTTAAGCAGGGATAATGTTTTTGATTTTACAAGACCGTTTCACTTTAGAAATCAATGTTGCTGTTTTCGAGGTCTATGTATACATTCGTGGTAAAAGAAAGTTAGGTTTTAACAGGTTATTTATTTTCCTCATTTCAGGTTTCATTGCATTCATTAATTTGAAATACAATTATTTCCTTCTTTAACTAAAATTCGATAATAATTTCTCCGTTTTTAAAACTACAAAGATATAAAAATAAAAATAGAAATAACTGCATAACGTATCATAACAAAATTGAATGTAAGACGAATTGCAAGTATGTTTTATTTGCTTCTAGAATGTTTAATTAGAATGCATTGTTTCGGCAAATGTAATTAAAAAAAACCTTGGTACATATTCACAATTTGTGTACTTTATAAAAAAACACGTTTGAAGAAAAATGAATTACAGAGCGACGGGAAAAGTTTAATTTTTATGTACTTTTAGCAAATTTTTTTTAAGTGCGCTTGATAACAACAAAAATATTTGAAGGCACTTATTTTAATGTGAAAAAGTTTTAGACAATCACCTCGTTCTAAAATTTGTTTAATTATGATATGTTTTTGAAAGCTTTCTAAACTTTACTCGAAAATTTTACTTAGACGTTTCAATTAAGCTTGTCTAGACAAAAATTATTTGATTGGTATAATTTATATGATTGGTCCAATAATAACCCAATGAACATTTCTGAACATATTTTTCATTGCACAGTTTTTCCAATATTTTTAACTTTTTGTGATTTTTTTTATCGGGCTTTTATTTTATTTATGAAAATACAAATAAAATTAATCAATAAATAAAAGAGACCAATTTTCGTTTTTTTTTATTTGCTGTGTATTGCCTATCGGATATGTGAATATATTTTTATACAACACCATCAATATAAAAATTGGATTAAATATAGAAATTTGTGTATATTATGTTTTTATGTATATGTATGTATAAAGTGTTTTCAATGTATAGATCCAAAAAATTTAATTTATGGATTTGTATTTTATTTTTTGGAGAGCTTTTTTCTCGTGTTGTTTTTTTATTTTTTGAATTTTTGATCATAAATTTTCAGATCATCCGTTATAAATATATTTATTCCGATTTGACGCCATTGTCACATTTTCATTTAATTTTTGTTGTTGCCTCTCTCAACTTTTTTTTATATTTTGGTTTTTGTAACGGGTGGATAAAAATTGAAGCTTAATTATGCTTAAGAAAATATTAAACGTATAATTGGGGCCTCTTCCCGGTAACTCAAAAATGTTTTAACTCTTGGTATTTTTGTATTGATATCTCAAAACGAGTAGAAGCTGCTCTATCTCCGAACACAAAGTAGTATACGAATAAAATTTACATAAACACACCCGTTTGTGCTTTTGCTATATACAGCATTTTCTGTCATTGAGTAAACGCAATGCGCTAAAAAAATGTATGAATTTAAAATTAATGGATATTATTGTTTGAAAAACAATGTTTACATGCAGATACGTAACACCAAAAATCAACAGCATTGGGAATATCCTTTCTCGGTGTTTTATAAAAGCAATATAGTGAAGTGAACCCAACGAAGAAAAGCAATGGCAGAAGCTGTGCGTGTAATAAGTTAACATAAGTTTATCATACAAATTATTTTTATGTTTATCATATAAAAAATAATATAAATACGTATATCTAACATAAAGAACAATACATAAACATAAATGAGCATAAAAAACGTTATTTTTATTAATATCGCAACACACAGTTCGGAATCTCAAAAATAAAAATAAAAACAAAAAAGCACCAAACTGAACGAAATCAATGAAAGCTTTTACACATAACAAAACATACAATATCAACATAAAAATATTCATAATTTTTTTTATGCTACAGCATTATTATTTTTTATTTATTTCAATCTATTTTCCAAAGTATACATAAAAGCAAATGTGTGTGAAAGAGAGCGCATTACAATACGGAAAACCGAGGATGGCGTATCTTCAGGAAAAATTATAAAGGAAAACAATAAAAAAATGAAATAAGCATATTGTTTAAATGAATATAAAACAAGCTTTACCGTGTATAAGATTGAATGTCAAACAATACAAAGCATAAAAAGCACACAGAAGAAGCAAGAAATACAAAATCAATCAAAAAGCGACTGATGGTATATAGAAGGTGTGATGAAAAACATTTTTATTGTATGCTGCTGCCTCACACGTAATTTTTAATGTTTCTATGCGCTGTTGAACATAATGCGAATGCAAACATGGTGTGGTATGTTGATATATTACGTCGTTGGATGGGAAAACTTGTTCCAATGTCAATTTTTTTTTGTTATGTTCGTCGCGATTCTAAATTCACTTCATTTCCTGCAATTGTTGCAACATTCTGCGCATTACACCATATATAGTATGGTACATAGATACAGAATGTGTTATACATGTTTAAACAGATATGTGACACACATAAAATAATTCGGTTTGATGTGATGTTTTTAATTTAAATGATGTGCAGTATTTATTATTTGATGATTTGACATTTTGTGGGTTTTGGTAAATTATTTTCCTCATTTTGTTAATGGATGATGAAAACTTTGGGCGCAGTGACGTTGGACTAATTGAAATTAATTCCGTGTATCGTGGAAATACAATTTCACATTAATTTACAATAATGAAAAATTATGCTTCATTCCCAGTGTACGCGAATTTCCGAATTTTCGACATGTTGGTGTCGAAAATTGCGTAGACAATTGATTTTTGAGTAGACAATGTCGAGAATTAGTGAAGTATTTAGGCAATTCGTAGACAATGTAGATTATTGCTTTTTTGTTGTTTTGCCATTGTTTGTTTGTACAAAGTCGAAATTTGATAAGGATTAGGGAAAAGTTCGTGGTCTTTCTTGGATGACATTGAAACAAAGAATTTTCTTATTTCAAGTGAACTTTATTAAATCAAAAATGTGCAATTTTGATGCCTCGTTTGAATTTAATGTTAAACCATTACGATGGTTCTGCATGGACCGAAACAAATGATAGTCCGATGGTGCAAGGTCAGGCCTATATGGTGTGTGCACCATAACATCCCAGTCAAGCTCTCTCAGTTTCTACCGACCCATCAATAATGTGTGTGGTCTAGCGTTATCATGATGGAGCACAATGCCCTTTCTGCTGATCAATTCTGGACGTTTTAACTTAATTGCTTGCCTTTAACGAATTAGTTGCTGACAGTAAAGGTTAGAATCAATCGTTTGGCCTGGTGGTAGCACCACATAATGCTCGATTCCTTTCCAATCCACTTTTCATCACCAGTAATCATTCGCTTTAAAAATGGCTTGATGCTCGTTCCGTTTCAGCGTTTCTCAGATGGAAATCCGGTCCATTAAACTTTTAACTGTTAATTCATGTGGTACTCAAATATCAAGCTTTTTTTGCATCCAGACTTTTTAAAATGGTTTAAAACTGTTTTGTGATCAATATTTAGTTCTTTACCAATTGCATGGCTGCTTATATGCCGGTCTTCTTTAATTTTCTGCATGATTACATCGACTTTTCAAGTGGTTGGTCGACCAGAGCGAAGTGCACCTTTGGCATTTATATTTGCAGAACGAAAGCGCTTGAACCATTTCTTTGCTACTGATTTTGATAAAGCACCTTCTCCGTAAACAGCACAAATTTTTTCGCAAGCCTGAGCCCAGTTTTTGCCTTTGTCTTAATAATATTGTAAAATATATCAAATTTTTTCATTATTTATCTCCATGTTTAAAATGTTATAACTTTTTAAATATTAATGTTTTGTATGTCAAAGTTCAAGTTAAAATATCACCTTTTAAACACACATAAGAATTGGGCGAGACAATCAATTGTTACTGAGATATATCAATGTAAAGCCATCAACCGGGAAAAAGGCTACATATTTTCTCCCCCCCCCCCCCCTACCTATTAGTTTTCCTGTTAAAATTAGGGTTTATCAACATTTTAGAAATAAAATTCAATTTTAATAAAATAAATAGGTATAGGATTGAAATACCTTGGTCAATCGAAGACTTTGATATTGGAACAACCTAAGTGATTTCATTTTCATTCGTGGACTAAAATGGAATTAATTTATAAATCCCGGTTTAATAAATAAATTGTATTGTGTATGGTGATAGCCCCGTAACTTTCATATGAGGCGTTTACACGATCCTGTAATATATTTGTTGATTTGCAGTATCGATTCTATATCGGCATCCTTGGAAAAAGAATCCGAAAATGGAAGAATCTTCTAAGACGTTTTCCTGTATCCAGCGGGCTTTATAAAAATTAATAATTTTCATTCTGGTTAAAATCTAGTTAGAGTTAGTTTTATAACGAGATCAGATAAATTATTGGTAGGCAATGTACTCTCCTGAGCTTAATCGATCATCATATCGCGGTACCTGGCTATATTCGATTATGGTTTAAAAGAAATTCGCTGTGCCAAATGTGCCTTCTGTCATGAATATTTTCAAAACGAATACTTAATAATTGACTTTAACGCCGGTTTTTAGCAACGTTTTTGATTGATTTTACTGTTTGTGGTTATGTTTTGTCTCAAACAAATAAAAATGAGGCGCGCAGATATGGTGGCCACAAAGAGAAAGTTCCATCTGGTTTTTTCCAGAGTAAAATTATCTGATAACCGAAATTAATCTGGAAGGAATTTTTTAGTGCAAGCGATATCCATTTTGTTCAGGTTAGCTTATCTGACAATTTATTAACTGTCGGGGGGTGGCGTGACAGCGTGACATAGGTAAATAAGACAGCAACAACTTCATTGCCAACGTCAAGGAACCATTGCTTGGATTAATTAGAACCTCTGGGAGCTGGAAAGGATTCAATGGACCAATTATTCATTAATCCAAAAACAAACTGATGACAGAAACGAATACTGAAATAATTCGAAACTGTACATATCGATCCTCGCCTATCTTACACGAACACGAAATTGAAACATCAGAACTCTAACAGAAGCAAGCACCACAGCTAGCGCAGTTAGAGAAATAAAAGATTACAAATATGAAATTCTTGACCTCAGTGAAGTAAAAATTGTAGTTAAATAAAGATAATCGAGGGAAAAAACCTGTATATTTTCTGAACGCATTAAATAAGACGTCGGCCATATTAACAACAACTAAATCAAAGAAGGCATTAGAAGAATAGAAACCAGTTAATAGCAGAATAAACGTATAACAAGATTAATGTGAAGCTGGCCCGAAAAGCATCCCGAAAAATGCCTTTAAAATTTAGGTGCGTTTCTCAGCTAATTTCATTAAAAGGAGCTTCAGCCCGAAAAAGTAAAAAAAAATGTATGGAGAAAATTAAATTCCATCCCGCGAAAATCAAAACAACCTCACTTACGTACACACATCAAATTTAAGTATAAAATCTATTAGTCGAAGAGATTTACCTTCAAATAAACTTGATTGCAATTTTTTAACGACCTTAATATTTTGATTAAGAGGTTGGTAGATATAACTGTATATGCCCAATTAATGTACTGACCATCAGTATTAAGCACACAAATGCTCATCACCTTACAGTGGGGACAAGAAGCCTCCCCAGCTGATTTAATATTCGCTCCTGTCAGATTAGGTATCAGAACTTTGCTCAAATGTCACCATAACTTTCTCCGATCACAGAGTTTGGCAGACATAACGGTATATGCCTAATTAATGAACTGGCCAAGGGGTTTTCCCAGTTGATTAAGTATTCACTCCTGTCACATTAAGTAACGGAATTATGCTCGTATGTCACCACAAAATTCTCTGTTCACGGAGTTTGGCAGATGTAACGGTATGTGCTTAATGCTGATAGATAGTGCATTTATTAGGCATATACCGTTATATCTGCCGTTATATCTGTCGTTAACTCTGTGAACGGAGAGTTTTAGAGCGACATATGAGCATAATTCCGATACCTAGTCCAACACAAGCAGATATTAAATCAGCTGGGAAGGTCCCTTACCCCCACTGTAAGGTGATGAGCATTTGTGTGGTTAATTCTGATGGCCAGTGCATTAATTAGGCATATACAGTTATATCTCCCAACTTCTGCTCATCAAAATATTAAGGTCGTTAAAAAAATTGCAATCAAATTTATTTGAAGGTAAATCTCTTCGACTAATAGATTTTATACTTAAATTTGATGTGTGTACGTAAGTGAGGTTGTTTTGATTTTCGCGGGATGGATTTTGATTTTCTCCATATATTTTTTTTACATTTCGGGCTGAAGCTCCTTTTAATGAAATTAGCGGAGAAACACACCTACATTTTAAAGGCGTTTTTCGGGATGGTTTTTGGGCGAGCTTCACATACGTAACAAGATTCCATCCAAAAATTCAAAACTCAACCATTACTAACATTCAGTGATATACCGCAACAAAAGACGCAGCTAAAACAACGAAGGAATAGTTTTATGACCAATAACCAGCCACAATAGCATAAAAACACACAGATATGCTCAAGATAATACAAGGAGATTTCATTGCAAAAATTGGAACAGATATAACACCGACCTAACAACCATCAATGAGTAAGTAAGTATTATAGACTCTGCGCGTAATATATATTCAAAGGAGGCAGTTAATTTCTACAAAAAAAAATCAACACAACAATTTCCACAAATGCACATTGGCATCATCTGATAGCAGAACAAAGAACCAAATAGATCACGTAATAATCAACAATAAATTTCTCACGTCATTGCAAGCTATCGAGGCAATGGCTGTTGCAGATATTCACAGTGACCACCAACAGGTAATATCACAATTAAAAACTAAGTTTGTTGTAGCAGCCATCAGTGTAGAGCAACAATGGAAACAAATCGAAGAAGCCTATATCGAAACAGCTACCAACACACTCAGGTACCAACAATTTAGACGTAAACTCTGGAGTTATGTTAACATTTGGATGCAAATTGAAGTGCGCCGGAAACTCAAGATGCAAATGTGCCAACAAATTACTCGGACCTGAAACGTCAATACGCAGATACACCACCATAAACCAAGAAAAGGGCCGTAGAGAATACACTGAAAACATTCTCGCGAACGATACATCAATGCGGTCAAAGTGCCTACGAGAGGCAACTACAAAAATTCACCGATAGCCTATACCATTAAGGAATATATCGGTTTAAATCTTAATTTTAATCACAATTGAAGAGATGGAAGGAATATTTAGGTCAGAACATCACCAACGATACACAAATCGTTTTAATTAACAACTGGCGCTAATAACGAAACTTTTAACATCCATCCACCAACGGAGGCGGGAAGTCCAGCAATGCGAAAGTTAGTGGTGTCATTGCTAAAATGAAGAATAACAAGACAATGAACGGACAATATACCAGCTGAAGTATTCAAAGGAGACATATCGACAACTACTATAGTGATCTAACACCAGCAAAAACAGAAATGTGGAATTCCGGTAGAATACCGCGAAATTAGATAAAAGGCATGACTATAACGATTCCCAAGATAGGTTGAAACGGGGTATAGCCTCTGACTTGGTTGTATCCATGTACCCATGCGACAATTGTTCCCGCAGCTCAGTCGTTAAGGGGAAATGGCGTGGGTGTCGGGATGCTCAGATAGTGGCCTTTTTAACCTGTATTGAAGAAGGAAGGGAGGTTGAGTGGGGTACTGGATCCCTAAGTAGAGGTAGTGTCATCAACCTATTATGCGGATCGAATCAATCTTGGTTGTATATTGGGAGTGTTAAAATTGTCATCTTAATTACTCAAAAACATAAAAACAAAAAAGATATTGGCTCTATTTACAAAGGCGGGTTAGAAAAGTAACGGGCACACATAAGGAGGGTTCTGATGACATTGTTCATTGAAGTACCGCGGCCCAAGTAGTTTATTTTCACAGATCTGTGTGTGGTTTAAAAATTTTACGTTTCAACATGCCCTTCAGCCTAGGGTACTCAGAGTGCATCGGATGTCTCTGTGTACATCTAGGTAACACTAAGGTACCCGCGTCCTCGTCGCGGGGGCGGGTACTCCTTTGACAGTAGCAAAGTGCTACCGGGGACCAAATACCAGTGGTATAAGTTGGCGAAAACAAACAATGAGTACAACAAATACGGAATGTAATACTCCAGGTGGTACAGCAGCAGATAAGCTGCCAAATCGACACTCTGCGGAGGCAGGCCCAACAGATTCTGAGGTGGGCAATCATTGTTTAACCCATTTGGACGAAGTTCCAAATTATCAAGGCCAAGAAGGTGTTCAACTGGAAATATATTTCAGTACGAGAAGGAAAATGCCGAACTCTGTCAACAACTAAGAGAAATAAAGAGCTCAAAAAAGCAGTTGAAACAAGTGCATAATTTGGGACGACACCTAGCCCTGCAGTCGATGATGATATTAATCCATGAACCGGAATAAAATACCAAGTAAGAAAAGGAAAGCGCAACACTCAATAGAAGTAATTTTAGCCTCAACTTCAAAAGAGGTTCTAGAAACCAATTAATCATCAAGAAACAACTAGCTCTAGGACAACAACCAGCTAAACCAAAAGAAAAATCACCTCCACCAATAAATGTCGTCGGGATATCAAATTTCTCCACTATACAATCGATTATGAAATCGATTATGGTAGTCGAGTACAAACTCGTATCTTTAAACAATGGCGTCTGGAAAATTAATGTTGTGAGCTCTGAAACCTATAGAGCTTGGCTGCAAAGCTCAATTCCGAGGGGCATCAGTGGTTTACCTATGAGGATAAGAATGATCGCCCAATCAACGTTATTACTAGAGGCCTTCACCCAACTTGTGCAAAAGAGGAAATTATTGAGGATCTCAAGCAAAAGGGTTATCAAATAGAAAATGCCGTAAACGTCATTAAGAAAGAAAAATCGAAACTGAACAGGAAATTCAAATTAACTAAAGAGGGCTTCCACTATTTATGCTCATTTTCAATAACAAACAAAAAGTGGAAGATGTGTATAATATCAAGGCAATACTTAACATGAGAGTTAAAATAGGGCCATTAAAAAAATACTGGGGGTAATACCGCTGTGCAAAAAATGTCAAGGTTTTCAATTGCAATAAGCCACATCCCGCAAACTACCGAGGATGTGAAATAGCTAAGAAGCTACAAAGAATAAGAAATAAAATGCGAAAACAAAGTCCAGGGATATCAGTAAAAAATTATCAAACTTCCTCCAAAGAGGAACCTAAACCTCATGCTAGTAAACCGTGAGAACCAGAACTATACTCGCAAGAAGTAATGACAAAACCATGTATTTCGGAGGGCACTACCGAAGGTACAGCAGAGCTCCAAAAGATACTAAGAAGCATGGAAGCTCTTGACATTCGTCTAGCTAAACAAGAGAAATGCCTTCAAAATGAAATGAAATGAAATCCATGCTCTATTAAAATGATGCAAACAACAACAAATACTACAACATTAAGAATAGTAACCTGGAATGCAAATGGGCTAGTATAAATTATAGAGTATCGTCAACAAACAATATAGTGTATCGTCAATATATTGCTCCTCAAGATATAATTTTGGAAAGAAGACTATTGCACGTTATTTAAATCACTTGATCAAGTTTCATAATCGGAGGTGATTTTAATGCAAAAAACATCTACTGGGGATCAATAGTAACCTCTAAAAAAGGAAGAGAGCTGGTTGCAGCAGAAATACTATGTAATTGCGATTTTCATTCTGGAGATCAACCAACTTATTGGAATACTGATAGAAACAAAATACCCGATATCATTGACTTCTTTATCAAAGGTATAGACGTAAACTACATATACCTAGAAAGCAGCGAGGGGATTATGTCGAATCACACGCCTGTTATTATGACAATCAGTGCAACGATTGTTAAAAAAACTAGTCCATCTTCGCTAACTAACAAAAAAAACTGCTGGAGAAATTCCAGAAACTTGTTGAGGATAGTATTGACCTTCAGGTGCCAATTAAATACCCGATCCAATAAACTAAAGTTGCTAATTAAAGAAATCAGAAACGAATCCATTAATAAATACTTGAGTGGCCTTACTGGGGAAAAAGATACCGAGTACTCCCTTTGGAAAGCGACAAAAAGTTTAAAACGACCTAAACTACAAATTCCACCAGTAAAAAATGAAGATGGCACATGGGCTATTATTGCAAACCAAAAAGCTTCGTTGTTTGCAACCCACCTCGAGAACACGTTCCAGCCTCTACCTAGACAAACTGCAGAGGAAAACATACCACCAGTATATAAAATGGATAACTGCAATATATCTCCTGCCACACTACAAGAATTAAAAGAGGAAATCAACCCTAACCTAAATACAAAGAAATCTCCAGGATATGACTTAATTACAGGACAAATAGTAAAAGCTCTACCTGAAAAAGGACTACGTAAACTACTCCAAATAATTAATGCAGTGTTCAGACTTAAACACGTTCCAAGTCACTGGAAAGTAGCAGAAGTAATTATGATACCTAAACCAAACAAACCACTTAATGACAAAAAATTTGTATAGGCCGATTTCCTTACTCCCAATAATTTCAAAATTATTCGAGAAACTACTCCTAAAGAGACTAAAACCAATAATAGCAGAAAGAAATCTTGTTCCTCCACATCAATTTGGCTTCAGAGAAAATCATTCAACAATAGAACAAGTACAACGAATTACAAACATAATTGAAGACGTACTTGAAAAAAAAGAAAGTATGTTCAAGCGTCTTCTTGGATGTAGCACAAGCCTTTGACAGAGTATGGCATAAAGGTTTGGAATATAAATTACAATGAGATTTACCAAAGCAGTTTTATGAAATTCTACAATCTTACATATCTAACCGACACTTTCGAGTTAAATTAGATGGCGAATACTCAGAAATAGTGAAAATATCGGCAGGAGTACCACAAGGTAGCGTTCTGGGACCAACTTTATATGTTCTATACACTTCGGACCTATCAACGAAAGAGAATACTAACATAGCGGCGTTTGCGGATGATTTGGTCATCTTAGCAGTTCCTAATAGCATAGAAGAATCCACAAGCAAATTGCAAAGATCTACTAATATTGTCAATAGTTGGGCCAAGAGATGGCGAATAAAACTTAATGAAACGAAATCTGTTCACGCAAACTTTACCAACAAAACAAGAAGGTCAACTGGATACCAGTAGAACTGAACTCTCAACAAACTCATTATCCAAAATATCTAGGCATGACTCTAGTCGCAAAACTAAAATGGAAAAAGCATGTGAAAAATAAAAAAGAAGAGTAAAACATCAAATACAGAAAGATGGATAGGCTCTTAGGAAGAAATTCTGAGAGAGATCCAATCAGGATCGACTAAAAATTTAATACAATTGTAAAGGAGACTAGCCAAAGGGCCACAACCATCCAAACAGTAATATAAATTATGAAAGATAAATTACTAGATGATTTGTAAATCAGTTGTAATAAATAATTATAAATAAAAAACTTTTCATCATAGGTTTTGAATTTTCTCGCCCAACAGAAATATTTCCCAAAAAATACCAAATTTGTTGAATGCAATAAATGTTGCACAATCAATAGGTTATTGCAACAAATTTCAATTAAGAAAGCTGTTCAACAAATTTCACAGGATTGAACGATCGTCTCCTATAACAATCTTTGAGAATGACGCGCTGAAAAGCTATAATTTATTTTTATTTCAAATCATTCCTTATGAATGCAACAAATTTGTGATTTCTATGGGACATATTTCACACGCATCCGTTCTCGAATATTTTTAAAAATTTTCTCACATAGCTAAAGTAAATGCAAGGCACACTCAACCGAGTATTTTATGAAAATTTACAGTAACTGCAAGACTAAGGCCATTTTTGGGTGTTACGACAAAACATTAAAATCATAATAACTTTTTACCAAGCAAATTGCACGCTTTTTTAAACGAGATGGGTGATCTCATTTGGCATATTATAAAAGTAAAAGCCAGGATTTAACTGACAAAATTTTTTTTTCGAAGCATGTTTTGAAATAAATAAATACAAACACAATAATAGTATTAAGTCAACAGTAATATATTGGCTAAATATCATGTATAGTATCCATCCTAATCTTCATAAATTTATAGGGAATAAACAACACGAAACCTTAAAAAAAGAAAGATGATTTTACAAAAAGCTCGGTTCGCACAAAAAAGTTAAAATAACAAAAAACAAAAAATTAGATAAGAAGATATGATTTTCGTCTAATACTGTGGATGATTAATTTCATGGACCATAAAAATGTTCGTGATGTTATTCACTTTATTTGGATTATTATTATTATATAATTTTGTTGGAGATGAATACAAGAGACGATGTGAAGATGAAAACGATGAACAAAATGATTCCGCATTTTAGTGTTTATATTTAACTTTTTTTTTTTTGTAGATTTTCCGGGTTCAGAAAATTATCTCTATACTCCCGAACATACGTATCTTATTTATTACATATAATATTTCAAAAATAAAAATATTTTTCTAAATAAATGAAAAATTAGATCAATTTTCGTCAAAAAATGTATATAAAAGAATGGCGTACCGTTTTCCAGTCCACATTTTTTAATTTAGCATTTTCGGCTTAATATCTTATATAAATTTAATTTGCAGAAACCGAAAAAATATCATCCCAGATTAAAATTATTATTATTATTAATATTATTGTTGTGGTGAGAATAATATGAAAAGACGAACGAATGTGGATACAAAAGCACATTCGCACAACAAATGTATATAAATCTTATTTTCTTTCATTTCATCGTCTTCGGATCTTCTCTATATATATATATTGGTACGAAAACTTTTATATTTTCTTTTATGCAAATTTCAATTTCCTTTTGGTAAAAGATTTTTTTAATCTAATCTCATATACAAATGCAGTATACGATAAACCTATTTAAATCTCGTGACGTAAATAATATGAAAAAATAGTAAAAGCTTTACAGTATATAACTTGGTATAGTGATATATAGGGGGTCTGGTGTCTGTGTGTATCGCTTCTGTTATATAAATAGACATCCGAATCAAATCATACTTGACTGCGGATTAATCGAAATCAAAACTGTTTTTTGTTGTTCTTGTGTGCGCCTATGTTTGGTCGATTTCTGATATTTATTGCACTCACCAAAATAAAACTTTATGATTCGTATAAAATTCAATTTCTATCCCTCGCTGGATACTTGGCTTTGCTATCGAATATTTTTTTTTTTTTGTTAGTTCGTTTTTTATTCGAATTTTATTACTATTTTTGAGACGATAACCCATATATTTATTATATTTTCAGTTCGGATTTTTTTTTAATCAAAGGGGAATATTTTTTTTTTTTTCAAAAACTGATTTAATTTCGTATATCAATGGGCCATAAAAGTTTATCTGGGGCTTAGTTTCTCGGGGGTTATTGAGTTGACATTTTAGATAATGCTCGAAAAATGACTTTAACACTATTTGTTTAAAATATATACAGTTAGTTTTAAAATATGGACTATGCATTGGAAGTTGTGTACAATTGTGATCCTATCAAAATTTAGAGCTTTTTCAACTTTTGCGTGATTAATATTCGGTTTTATAATGTCGAGCTTCACAAGAATGTGAATGTTTCCTGTATTGTATGCAAGCTTCATTAGAATTTTAATTGGGTTGGCACTATACCATAGAATACCTTTATCTTCGCCTTTGCTGGCGAAACTCGGTTTGGATCAGATCTGCCCTATTTTCACCTGCTAATCGGATTTAACGTTGGACTGTACGGGCTAAATTTTAATAACCGATGATTGATAAATTCCCTTTCAAGAAACACATCTTAAATAGACGTATGACACGGCACATTATTAATTACCATTACGACTGGTGATTAATATTTATTTATTTATTGATTGATTGATTGAAATAACAATTTTTGGTATAGGAAAAGCGACTCTCAAGTTAAAGTGACTTAAATCGATTTAAGTCAAAAATGAGTTAATTGCACATTTTAACTTTATTTTACCATTTTTACATTTTGCTCTGACTCCGATGTCTTTAAGTGAAGGAAAACCCTAAAAACTGGGGGCTAAACGACAGAAACACTTGAGTTCACAATTTGCTTTTGGAAAAACGAGTTATTTTATAAAAATTGATGTACCGAAATATTAATTCATTTTTCTATTATACTTTTAACACTATGCGCCGTAGGTACTTGGCGAAACACAATTAATACTTAATAAACTTATTATTTCACTCGTTTAATTATTTCGCAAAAAAAATTTTTAAAACAATTTGTTCAAAAAGTTTAAAAAATTACTCGATCGAATTCAACTTGTTAGGTCGTCAGATTAGATACTCCTGATGATGACCTAACAAGTCGAAATCGATCGAGTAATTTTTTAAACTTTTTGAACAAATTGTTTTAACATTTTTTTTGCGAAATAATTAAAAGAGTGACCTAATTGGATCTATGCCGTTCTACCTAATTATAGAGATTAAGTCATTTTTCTAAATTATTTAAAAAAAATAAAAGTATTTAAAATAAATTGGTCACTTTACCATACTTATTAAAATAAAAATTTTATTTAGTGTGAAATTTATAAAAACGGCTTCTACCATATAAATCATTTTTCTCGACGTATTATTTATAGAGTATTAATATTAAATATAATTAAGACGTTGTTCCATCTGCAAAAAAACGACTTAAACTGTGGGCAAAAAATAGTACGACTTTGTTCATAATTTTAAAATTATTTATTTATTTCTCCAAATCTTCTTTCGTCCCCCTCAAAGTAATCCCCCTGGCCTCAATACACTTGTGCCAACGTATTTTGCAATCCTCGATAAAGTCGTTAAAGTGAATTTCTGGAATAATCTCCAATGCGCGTAGCGATTCACGATTAATGTCTTCAATTGACTCAAAACAGTTTCCCGGAGTGGTATTCGTTGCGGAACGATATGGGTGGAATTTTTGGCGAAAAAGTCACGTATAACTAATGCAGTATGAGAAGGCGCATTATCGTGGTGCAAAAACCAAGAGTTGTCGACCCATAATTCCGGCCTCTTTTTACGAATAGCTTCGCGCAAACGACGCATAACACTCAAATAGTATTCCTTGTTGACAGTTTGGCCGCTCGGAAGGAATTCGGGGTGCACCATGTAGTATAAGATAGCGGAAATTTCTCAGCGGAAAATAAGAGATTTCGCGACTCGCCGCAACTGGCAGCACAATCACAAAAGAGAATTTATTTTGTTATATAATTACCAGCGGAAATTTTTTATTCATTGTGTATCTCTTTTTTCACTAAATAAAACATCCCAGCGGAAAAAATATTAAAAGTGATCCTTAAAATGACAAATTGATTGATCTCCGAAGTAGAGGAACTCGGTAAATGAAATCTTAAAATCTAACAATATTCCGTCTTTCCGCCATTCTATAGGAATGACGATGAAATTTGGATAAAAGCATTGATCAGGAGTCCAAAACTTAGGACAAAATTCTAGGATCTGTTCATGCTGGACTAAACTAGGCCATTTCATTACCAACACTTTTGAAATTTAATTTTTTTTTATTAGTTTATTTTCAGTTTTTGGCAAATATCTCAAAAACTTCCACTAGTAACCAATACTTTCGATTGTTTTTCTAATAGCTTAGGTCATACTGAGGCTACCAGGAAAATTTGAGGAAAATTGATGACCGCAGAAAAACAAAAAATTATAGTGAACATTTTAATCCATCAATTTTCCCCAAATTGGTCTCGTAGTCTCAGTATGACCTAAGCTATTAGAAAAACAATCGAAAGAATTGGTTATTAGTGGAAGTTTTTGAGATAGCGGCCAAAAACTGAAAATAACTTATATGGCCGCAGAACTCCAGTATTTTAAAAATTTAATTTAATTTACTTTCATTTACGATAATTATTGAAACTTTATAATTTTGACAGAGAATGAATTAAACGTCTTTCTTCCAGTAGTAGAGCACGAAACACATTCGAGCATGATAAATGGAGTTTTGTTTGATATGTCGTCGTTGCAACCATTGACGTTCGAATTACCGGAAACTGGACTGGCAGAATTCGAAGAGAGTGTAACATCAAATGAATCAACCAGTGATGGCGAACCGGATTCAGATATTGATACACATGCCAGAAAATTAAAATCTAATTTAATGAGCGACGAATAGCAGTGTGACACAAACGAAGAAAATATCTATACAGCGAGATCGGAACCTGGGAAAGTCTTACAAAACTCGGAAAGGAAAAGTTATGTCACAGAGAAACATGGAGGTTCTCGGAACTTGTCAAAAAAATGTAAGGATACGATTTCATCGCTTGTGCAAAAACCCATTTTCAAGCAATATTGGGGTCTTGGTAGTTTTAATGTGAGACTTGCCTTTGCATCAGGTCTTATAGTTGTCGTTAATAAAAACAGTCATTCAAGTTAAAATTACAAAACCTAGAAACCATCAAACAAGTTTTAGTAAGCCAAAAATGTTTTAAAAACACGTTGGGCGAAACGGATTGATTCTTAAGAACGGTTATTGCCAAGATTGTCCAATCTCCTGGAACAGTAACGGCACTAGATCTCCGTGGAAAAGCTGTACCGTCAAATAAGATCACAGAAGGAAGGATCCAAGAAATCACGGACCATTTAAACAGCTTTCCGGTGTATGTAAGCCATTACAACCGAAAAAAATCAGCCCAAAAATATTTCCACTATGACTCAAATATATCACTGCGATGTACAATCTGTATGTTCAAAAAATGGAAAATCCAGTATCGTTGAGTAAATATTCGGAGGTTTTTAAAACTCAGAATATCAAATTTAAGCATTCAAAAATTTATACTTGCACTAGATGCGATATGCTTAAACAAAAAATTGATCTTGCTGGAGGAGAAGAGTTAACCGTTTTAAAAGAGGAGCAAAAACAACACCATAATGCTGCTGATTAGCTTACCAATCCAAACAAAACGATATAGCTAAAACCAGAGGATCCTCATCAACCAAAGTATTTACGTTCGATCTACAACAAGTTCGTCCTACTCCTTACATACAATTTAATGTGTCATACTACAAAAGCCAATTTGATAATTCACGATTGTCGTTCTGGCACACCAACCTGCTTTGTGTTGGACGAAGCAACCGCATAATGTGGAGGGAACGATATTGCGTCATGTCTTTCTTCCCATTTGGACTCTTCTTTATCGAACGATATTGAAGGTAATACATAATACAGTGGTAATTGTTATGAACAAAACAAAAATTCTCTGGTTGCTGCGATGTTTGTGATGCATGCCACAAATAACGATAATATAAAATGTGCCGACCATAAATTTCTGGAGCTGGGGCATACACACATGAAATGTGACGTAGATCATTCCATGATCGAGCGGAAAAAAAGAACTTCTATAAAAATACACCATGATTGGTATCAATTCGTTAGAGGTGTCGGTGTAAGAAATCCGTTTCTTGTCCAAATTGATTTCAAAGATTTTGGTGCAGCAGCCAAAAATAAATTTACATTTAGAGAAGTTGATGAGCCTGGTAAAGTTAATTGGCGTGCTATTAAATGGCTACGATGTCCAAATAAATTCAATTTAGGTCCAAATAAATAAAAATCGGACTTATTGAGTCTTCTTGATGGGAAGTAAACGTAAATTTGAAGAAAGGGACCTACTGAACAATAACTTATTAGGGAGGTTGCTTAGCCCTGAGAAGCTGGAAAATAAAAAAACAAACGCGAAGTTAATAAAAGTTAACTAAATTACAACCCAGAATTAAATTCATGAAGGAAGAAATGTGATTATATTTCCTAATACTAAAAACGAAACGAGTACAAGCATGGTAACAAGCATTGATACATCTTTGGAGAACATTCATATTCTCCTGAAGCATACCAAACAAAACAACGTCCCAATATAGAAAATGTGGAAGAAGGTGCGAGAGGAACATACGCTTTTTAAAATTACTATCAGTGAACCCTACAACTTTAGACAAATAACTAAGCATTCCAAAAACCGTTTTGCTAACCTTAATCAGATGATCACCCCAAGTAAGAGTTTTATTGAAATTAAACCCTAAATTTCTAACAGTAGTAAAGAATGGAATTAAAGAATCACCGATACAAATTCCAGGAAAAGAGGAAGTATTTATAGATTTTTTATAAATTATAATAGACTAAAATTTACTAGCATTAAGAGCGAGTCGGTTAGATAATGACCAATTATAAATTCTTGCCAAACCATTAGTAAGAGAAATATTCGAGTTAATGGAATCATTATCTAAGCGACTACTTCTATAAATTTGCATATCATGAACAAAAATATGAAAAGAAAAATGCGGAGTAAGTGGTTGCCTCAGTATTATAAACTGAAACGTTAATGCTATTTAAGATATTTAAATAGCTACGAGAAAATAAAGTCTCTTGAAATATTAAAATTGAAATCACCCGAAATGAAAACCTCATCATACCGGTAGGAAAAATAACTAAAAAGACACTCAATGTTTAAAAGTGATTTTTTAAATTGAGCATACGACCTCTTGTTCCTTTAAGATGGATTAAAAACCCCACCAAAAAGAATTGTCCGCTTGTTCTCGAAGACATTTATAAAAAGAAACTGAAAGTCAGAAACGAACCTTTGAGAAATTGAGAGGGGTACCGACACAACATTGCGTTTAATATGCTCGTTAACATACAGGCACATCCCACAATAATTAACTGGTGGATGAGCCCTATCTCGCCTGAACAAATTATAGCCACTAACGGCCAACGCGGAATATCGGACGATAAAAATGTTTCTGATAAGCAAATGACAGCAATTCAGACTCTGGACGTTTAAGCTAACCACGTTAAGCAGTTGGACCTAGTTCAAAGCATGGATAATAATAAAACGGCGAAGAGTAAAGACATACTCTCGGTGGACATGGCGAATCGGTGGCACTCTTCAACAACAATACTTACATGCAATTTTTTTTAAATAAATAATATCTGTTCTCTTCCAAAGGCAGGTTAACGTCAAATGTCAAAATCTGAAACAAAATAAATAAAGCCAAATAATACCAGCAATATAAACGGTATTATAGAGAAACGATACTTAACTAATAATAGAATTCTTCAAACTAAAATCAAGCCGAAAAAGCCTCAGAATTTATGTTTATAAAGTTTAATGAAAAAAAAATTATTTGTTGGTAGTCGAAAAAAAAAAACAAATACGCGCGTCAACTTCAAGGCTTGCTTATCGATGAGTCAATTTGATATTTGAACAAAATATTTGGTTAGAGCATATGCAATTGCGTATGAACTCGCTTAAAATGCTTCTCTTCTTAATTCGTGATAGATACGCCCCACATTACCTATGCATCATACTCTATGACATTATTCGCGTATTCTAGTTCCCTTCGAATATTCTTGAGTGTAAAAAGCATACCACCTAAATGCTACCGCCCACATTTCACGGTTACATTATTCCGGTAGGTCTGCATAAGTTTCTCTGTCATTATAGCTTTAAAGTTATTCTTGTATTTTGTTCAACGCATTGCTCCATAAAACTACGATATCCGTTTGTAATTTTAATTCTTTTAATCCCACCTCGTTGATTTTCAGCCATGCTCTGTCCATTAACTTACCTATATGAAGATATCGTTCTTATACAAGCCACAAATTTGTCTCAGCTTCCGACAATACAAATCTAAGAATAAAACAATACTGATAAAAAAACAAATGGGAAGCCTCACACATTGTTTCATCGTGACCGGCTTGCTACCTTATCATTTTTAAATTTGTAAATGATTATTTCCAATTTGAAGTTGGAAAGGTATAGTGAATATTACAGTGACAAGTTTGCCGAATTCTGAAAATTTTAAGACAAGAATTTTCGTATAATCAAGATTTTTATGAAATGTTGATCTTCACAAGAATGTCGGTTTAGGTGTGTGAGCTTCATTAGACTATGAATCGAATTGGCACAAAAGTTTTAAGATATGAATTTTCTTAGAACAAAGATTTCTAAGAAATACGGGAAGCTTAAATATCACCTTGGCTCAAATAATTCATTACAAAGAACGAACAAAACGTTTAATAAATTATTTAGGAGAAGTTCCGGTTCTTTCAAAACTTCATAGCAATTTTCGACGCGCATTTGCACGATTATCACCGAAAACCACCAATACAGTAAAGCAAATGAAAGAAATAGGAACAAGTTCGTTTATAGAGAAAATTGATCATTTGATTAGCAAAAGTTCCATGTACAGATCTTCCGAATCTTTTCCAGTATATTCTCAAATTGTTTTGAAACCAGGTCACAAGCCAATTGACCTTTCTTCAGATTCCGAATGGATTGGGTAATATGAACTGATCCAAATTTCTATTAAGATTTAATTGAACAACAGCCTAAGGAATCTTTATGACGAACGACTTAATTGTGTTGAAGAAGAAATATTGCAATGGCAACGTGCGCACCACTTCAAACGCCACATTTCTGTACCGACAGTTAGTACAACAAAACTTGTCTTAAACCCATGAAGTGGTGATATCATAGTCGTAGATTTAGAACATCTATCGAAATTTTTACACTTATTCCTCTCCAAAACTGCGGACGATTGGTATTAGGTTTTTAAATCCAACCACGCAGTGATAACATGCGTACGAATGAAAACTTCAATTCTTACTTACATTAGTAGTTCCAATTACGAGGGAGAAATTAAAGAAAGTATTTTAAAGAAAATTCGGGGTAGTAAAGAATCGTTTTCTAATTGCTCGCTTACCATACAGAAAATGAATGCACGATTACAAGATCGATTGTCTGAGCGTCAAATAATATACCGGTTATGTCAGAATATGTACCTGGCCCTAAAACAGGTAACGTTGTCATATCACACCTCAATTCGATCTATTGAGGGTCCTCGATCTAGTCGATCAATTAAGGGTCCTCCGACGAGGAAATGCAGAAAAGATTCCATCGCAGGCCAAAGATTATTGAGATCAATGTGGAGTTGCAGAATCTAAATATTGATAAGCCGGACGGTTTTAGTTTTAGTTCTGAAAATAATAACCACAATATGCGAAACAGTTCTGAAACTTTAGAAGCCTTCATTTCTGGAAGCAAACATGGTCACTATGAGAGCTCTTCTGATACAAGAATTCCCTAAAACCAGGGAGGTTCGGAAACCTTTCTACCGAAACTGCTTAAAATTCATTTTAAAATGAACGGACCACGCTTTTGAAGAGAACAATCGCCGCTTGGAATCCAAAGAGCCGGAAAATACACGCTCCTCATAAACTCTCATAAGCATAGCAATAATCGTAATAACTATAATAATTTTGAAATAGTTCCTAGTCAACCGTTTTGTAAAAATTTGAATTCCAAGTCTAGTTGTATGAGAATATCACGGTCGATGTTAGTATTTGCTCAAAACAAGTAATTGGCCATATTTAGTGTGTTGGATAACAATATGTTAGATTTGCTTAAAAATAATGAAATAAAATTCCATAAGCTCGTTTCTCATATTACTACCGCTGATGGGACTAGTAACAAATTGAAGGTTATGTTAGTTTACCGGTAACTTTTGGCAAGAGAACCGAAACAATTAAATTTTGCATTGTGCCTACTTTAAATTCATTCTCGTAATTGGGTATTGATTTTTGGCGTACGTTCGATATTATTCCGAGGGTTTTGATGAATGGAATCTTCGAAGAGTCGCGAACGCAGAATAAAAATCATCCTCTAAAAGTAGAGTAATTAAATTATTTTCATCTTTCACTCAAAATGAGCTGGGTAGGACTACAATCCATAAGGATGAAATCAAAATTATAAACGGTGCTAAACAAATCAAGCAGCGGCACTATCTAGTCTCACCATAACAATCTAAAACGATCTTTACGATAAGACAGATCGTATGCTGAGTCTGTGTGTGATTGAGATGAGCAAACGCTCGTGGAACTCTTCAGATACTATTGCAAGAAAAGCCTGCCACTAACAGAAAAATGCCTTTCAGATACCAAATGTATCACGACACTTGGCCTTAAAACGCGATTTAGCAGGTACCGCTTGTGGAAACTGCCAAAGAAAAAAAAACATTTTTAGTATTGGGTGGACCACATACCAAATCAATATGATGGTGTTTGGAGACCATAGTTTCATTCAAAGCTGACGGTATTGAAAACCTCAATTGGGTGGATTGACAATCAAGCAAACCAGACTAAACCATAACTAAATTAAAAAAAAAACAAATTTAGTTGGACTACAGAGGCACAATCGAACGTTTAAAGTCTTTACTCACTTCAGCACCTATTCTTGTAAGTCCTTGTTGCTACTCTCTATTAAAAAAATGACGAAAGGAAATGAAACATATGTTTTGTGTCGCAAAACCTATTTAACTCTAAACAAAATACTCGGTTAGCAAATTAGAATGCCTCACTGCAATGCTAGCCGTTTCGAAAAAATAGAGTCTCTGAAGCTTCAAGGCTTTCGGTTCAAAATAGAGCATCAAAGAGGTGATGAAATGAACAAGTTTCGAGAATGTGTGGCTAATATCATCGATTACAATCGATTACAATCGATTTTGAAGACAAGGAAAACAATAACCTCCGCGAGAATATAATATTATGCCATGAAAAATATTCAGCTTTCTAGGTACATGACAACTATATTTTTATTCGGCTCAAGCCAAATTATAATAACAAACTAGCAGATTTATTCATTAGGAAACTATGGATAACGACTGATCTAAGCTGGAAGTTAATGTCCGAGAACCATGATGACCAACTTTCTTTATATTATGAAACTTGTAAAATACTAGAAAAAATACGTACTTATTTTGGCCAGCGATGGTGAGGCAAGTTCCTAAATACAAGAATTAATTGTAAAACTACAAAACCAACCAACGGACAATCGCTACCACCTATGGGAAGCCCTTACCTGATAGAACGACCGTAGCAACGAGTATATATAGATTTGCTGGGTCCAGAACAGTTATTTTAATAATCTTAATTATCTCACTAAACTCGTTTCACTCAATCCACTGAATAAAGCTTCTTCCCAGAAAATAGTAAGGAGTATTTGAAAATTGAGGTTCCACAGTTTAAGAGCGGGGTCTGCTTAGAGAGTTCGAAAATATATGGTCGAAAACAGGTGCGTGTGCTCATCTCAATCAACTGCATCTGAAAGGGCGGATAGTTCTATTATACCATTCGTTTAGGCCTATATAGCGCATAAGCTACATAAGGGATAAGCTACACGTGGGATAAGTAAATTAACGAAATGGCGGCAGCTCTAAGAAACGGATTCAATGAATCAGTCCAAAACACCCCTCATTTCCTCCTTTCCGCGTTTACCAGATTTATTGGCTCCGGACTGTTTTCTTTTGGTTTGTTTGGAAGAAAGAGTGTACGTGCAATACCAGAACTAAACAACGACATTCTAAACTACAGCCTTGCATAACATCTGAAATTTTCAGAAAAATTATTTAATATGCGTCAGAAAGAGAAGAAGCAAAAGCGTGAAGCAAAAAATGGCCATCACTTGTGAAACACAATTTTTCACGTTTAAAACAAATTAAATCAAGAACATTATTTTTGAGTCATCCTGTATAAAGTTTCGTCACGATAAGTCAATCCGTCTGAGCTGTACAAAGCTGACTTTTGTAGGACAAATTTTTGTGAAAAATCTTCATTTCCGATTTAGTTTTAGAAAACTGTTCTGGTTCACAGTGGTATTGTCCTATTGGGATGAAACTTTATTCTTAGGTTTTTTTCATTAGTTCGAAGATCCTAAAGTTGGGAGACCCAATTTATTTATTACCGAAATCGGTCCACCAGAAGTGGTAGCTCTCATAAGAGAAAAATTAGGGTTTTTCGTAATTTGCAAAAATATTTTGGATATTGTATAGCATTAAAACTAAACATAAAGTGTTAACTATTTACACTTAAAAATTTTAAACTAAATTTGCAACAACATCAGCACGCACCATTTTTCCAGAATCCAACCGGAAATTGACAAAAAATGTCATTCGACAAAAGTTCGGTGCTGTATAGCCCAGGCAGAGTGATTGATCGAGATGAAACTTCATCCAGGCGTATTTTGGCCAAAATAAGTCCATCGGAAGTAGCACTTTCCATCGGAGTTTTTCGGTTTTTTTTAAATATATTGAAAAATGTAGCGTTTACGAGAAAAATTAATATTTAGATTCAAACTTAAATTTGCAACAAAATCGACTCAAGCCATTTTTCAAAAATTTAACAGAAAATGACGATTAATTATTGTCAAGAAACTGTTTATAACAAAAACTCGACCCCTGCACAACCCAGACTGGCTGATTGAATGAGGTGAAACTTCATACCTAAGATCTTTTCATAAATTGGTAGATCCCAGTCAATTTTGACCCAAATAGGTCCACCGGAAGTGACAGCGTCCGTCGGAACTTTTTCGTTTTGCGATGTATTTTGAAAAGCATAGCATTTGCGAGAAAATCGTTTAGGAACTAACACGTTCTAAATTAGTTTTGCAACAATACCGGTCCCGATCAGTTTTCTACAATTTAAGCGGAAATTGCGTTGTTTGTGAAAAACTGTTTTTCAGCTAAATTTGGTTCCTGTACAGCCCATACAGAGTTGTTGATCGGAATGAAACTTTATACGTAAGAGTTTCCCATAAATTGGGAGATCCACGTAGTGATGGACATCTGCGTATACCAGAAGTGGCACCTTCCGTAGAAGCTTTTGAAACCGGCGACGTCATATATTGTCTGTTCAGGATCTACTTACAATACTCTTGCTGCGATGTATGTATATGCGATTTATAAAATCTAAAACGAAATTGTTGGTTATTTTTATAAATTCAATATTTAAATAATGGCCGAAAAGTAAATTACATTTTGGTATCGCAACCGCCTATATTCGTAAAATATATACGAATATTCATGAAATGGCAAAAAAGTCAACTCTTAGTTTTATAAAATATAAAACCAATGTCCTAAATGTCCACAGCAAAAATTTTTTGTGCACTTTTTTAAACAAACAAAATTTTTTTTTATTACAATCAAAAATATCCTCATATTATACATAAAAGGATATTAAAATTTATGATAAATTTTTTTGGTTTAAATAGAACATAAAAAAAATCCCACAGAAAAGCACAGCACACAACTTTTTTTCGAACAAATTCATTTTGGTTTACCTTAATCAAAAACAAATTACGTGGAAAAATAAATTCGAATAAAATTGTTCGAAATTGATTAGTATGTGTGGGTGTGTAGTATGTGTATCTGGTAGGGTGGGAAAAATCCGGAGTTAGTTGAATGGATGTATTACAATATATTCATAAAAAACAGGAGAAAAACAATTTAGAGATTTTTTTATATTTTATGTCTGAAAATTGGGTTGATTTTGGTTTGGATTCGATTAAAAAAATAAATATTTTTTATGTACATGTTTTATGTACCCCGTACATGTATTTATATACTCCGTATACATACCAGGTATTACTTAAAAGCTTTAATTTTAAATATATTTGTATGAGTGTCTCTTCGTGTACATAGAAATATTTACGTATTCGATTTAGGGAATTGCTTTTTTTCCGTATAGGATTTTATTATATTGAAATTCATCATCAACGAACAATAACCAATAATCCTTAATTTAAAATAAAATAAAAAATATTTAATCTGGAAGTTGCCTTTTTTGTATTACTGTATGTTATTGGAGCTTTTGGGAAAATATTTGCTTTGTGCTGAGTTAATTTTATTTGGCTTTTCATTTTTTTTGCTTGTTTAAATCCAAATAAGGATAAAATAAAGCTCATTGTATTTATTTCTAAATCGTAAAATAAATAATGAGCAAAAATATTTAAGTTAAGCACACATACACACACAAAAGCTCAAAATTTTACTTATAATAAAGAAAAATATTGTAAGTAGTTTATCCAGTATTTTATTATTTGTTGTCCAACTTTGTATCTTCTAAATATCAATATTCAATTGAATTTTATGTGGAGATCATGTTGATAAAATTGCCAGAAAAAAAGCTCCAATAATGTAACGAAATAGACAAAAATTGCAAAGCTAAGTAAATAGTTGTTTCTATTTTATTATTTTTAGTTAGTTTGATTGAGTTATATATTGACTCAGCAAAAATGATTTATCAATACCAAAAGCAGCAACAACAAGCATTAGACGTATTATTCGATATAACGAAACTGTACGTGATTTTGTAACTTGTGTTTATTGAAAACAATATAACCAAAAGAAAAAAAATACTTTGCTATGATATATACCCAGTCATGGAGAAGAACGTTAAGTAACGATATACATTGAAAGCTTCGTTGAAATGAATTAAACTAATTGAAATTTCAAAATAACACCTTAACTCAATTTTGCGATTCGTATTGATCCGTCATAACGTGATAAGATATATTTTTATTTATTTAAGCTGGGTAAAAAATGAGAGACAAAATAAAACATCAAGACGATATTAATTTATTTGCTTACCCTGTAGATTTATTAACTAGATAAAAACACAAATAATTAATGTTATTTTATGGTTCTGACATTTAAAAAAAAAGTTTGTTTCAATTATGTGAATTGCTTATCTCGGCACTCCTCATACCTACCATCTAATATGTCTGCACAGAAAACAACTATACCAAATATAAATGATACACAGAAAAATAACAACATCAATCCAATATCCTTTCCAGAATTTTATTTTTTTATGTACTCGTATGTCCATGTATCGTGAAACTAGAAATGTACGAGCGTATATAGTGATAGATTATGTTCGATTTTAAAATAATATGTTGAACCCTTTTTGTGGCTGGTTGGATATGGCTTTTTGTACTCCTCATATATCTTGATGTTAGCCTTTCTCAAATTTATGGTTAATAGTTTACCTGCATCGGACAAATTAAAAATTAATTGTAGTAAACTAGAACATGTTTTCTACTATTTCTTAAAACTATACGTAATTGAGCCATTCTTGAATTGAGCTTTGTAGTTTTGTTAGCTACATTATGTTTACTGAATTTATAAAGGTGTAAAGTAATATTGCTGAATATTAAACACCAAGAACGGAGTTGTCTCAAATACGATAAAAAAAAAATGTTGATTATGTGTGGTGACGCTACGCAATACATACAAACTTATATTTACTTCCAGTACTGTATGTCTTAATAATTGCAGTTGCAGAAATTAAAAATATTTGAGGGGCTAAGTAATAAATGTGGCTCAAAATACATGGTGGACCATCTGTTGCTCATTTTTTCGATCGACGAATTTTAGTACTTAATGTTATCTATTGCAACAATTCTTTGACATACGAAAAGTCAAAAATATGACATTTATCATTATGGAGTCACTAACAGCACAACAACGCATTTTGATTGTCCAAATTTATTATGAAAATAATCGTTCAAGAACAACTTTTCGTAAATTAAGCTGGTTCAGTGGAAGGTCGTAGACCGCAACAACAGGTTCATCCAGTTCGTACTCCTGATGCAGTGGCAGCTGTTGTTTCCGGGAATCGTGCCGCTTTCGAATCAGTCAACCGAAGATCAAAGGAAGGTTGCACTATATGATGAATTGATTGGTGATCTAAAAGCTAAATTCGAAGAACTGGAGAAAACCAGTGATAAGATTCAGCTACTTACTATATTGACAAAATCCTTAACCTGTCAAGAAATCCAGAATGAGTTCAAGGCAACGCAACATATGGTGCGAACCGCTAAAGATCTACGAGACAAGAATGGTCCACTAAGTCGTCCAGCAGCTAAAGTAGGAAAGCGAATAAGTGATGAGCTGGAGCAAGCAGTATTATCTTATTATACTGGTGATGATGTTAGTCGGATAATGCCGGGCAAAAACGATTGTTTAACAGTCGATAAAGTTAAAGTTCAAAAGCGGCTAATGATGTGTACATTGAAAGAGTGCTACGAAGGATATAAGACGATGTATCAGGATGACGAATCAAAAAAAATTGGTTTTTCTAAATTTTCACTGCTTCGCCCAAAATACTGTGTACAACCAGGTAGTAGTGGAACGCACACAGTCTGTGTGTGTACCATACATCAAAATGTAAAATTAATTATTTATGGCACCAAAATGGAAACTATTACCAACGGAAAGATAGCGCACTACCGGGATTGTATTTCAAATATTTTATGTGATGAGCCTACACCAACATGTTACCTTCTACAATGCGAAAGCTGCCCAGGACTGGATAACTTTAAAGAATATTTGAAAAATGCATTTCGGGAACATGGCTGCGAGGATGCTGAATTAAAATTTAGTCAGTGGGTTTCTACCGATAGGTGCAATCTGGAGACCTTTTCTCAACCGTTGGATGAATTTCTGGATAATTTCATGAGTAAGCTGAAGAATCTGTCACCTCATTGCTTCATTTCACTTCAGCAGTCCCACTTCTTAAAAAATAAAAAATTGTCGCTGAAGTCTACGGAGGTGATAGTTTTATGTGATTTTGCAGAAAATTACGCATTTATAATGCAAAATGCCGCACAAGGATTTGATTGGAATAATAAGCAAGCGACTATTCAACCATTTGTAATTTACCAAAATTTGGATGGCAAATTACTTCACCACACCTTCTTTATAATATCGGATTGTCTTCACCACGATACTGTAGCGGGTCACTTATTCATTGAAAAATTGATGTAGTTCTTGAAAACTAAAACATCCAGTTTATCTAAAATTTATTATATTACCGATGGGGCAGTCACGCATTATAAAAATAAGAAACATTTTAAGAACATCTTAAAACACAAAGAGGATTTTGGAGTTGATTGTGAATGGCATTTCCATGCAACAGCTCATGGAAAAGGTCCATGTGATGGAGTAGGAGGTACCATCAAAAGAATGGCAGCCAGAGCTAGTCTCACAATGGAATACAGCAGTACAATAACCAATGCAGATGAATTATTTAAATGGGCTAAAACGTTGAAGACAGATATCAACTTTGGATTTTGTTCAGACGCAGAACATAAATTCAAGCAAATCAAACTTGCAACTAGGTTTTAAAATTTAAAAACAGTAAAAGGAGCTCACGGTTTCCATGCAGTTATTCCAACAGAGGATGGCTATTTGAAATGTAAAAAATTCTGACGATTATGTTAAATTTAAATTGTAATTTGAATAAGATTTAATGTTAAACAATAAAATAAAATTATCAAAAGAATTTGGGTTTGAAATTTTAAATATAAGTAATTAAATTTGAATAATAAATATTAACACTAGATTTACCACACCAGTCAAAATGACTGGTTTTAAAAATTATATTTTCAATTTACTACTTCACCTTATTTTTTTTACTACTTATTATGTTCAATTAACTAATAAATATAGTTATAATTAATATAATATATTAGTTATTTATTTATTTATTTATTTTACCAACAGTATTAATATACATCTGGTATTTTTAAAATTAGGTTTATTTATATAAATCAAATTTGAATAAAAAAAGTTTTTAGAATTCTTTTAAATTCATCTCTGAACAAATTAAAATCGAACGCGGTAGATACATTATTAAATACACGGCTAGAATTAGAAACCGGGTCCGACATACCAAAATTAGACCCATGGAAGTGCAGATTAATCACTAAGCCTCGGTGTCTGAGTGATCTCACTGGGGAACGTATTGAAAACAAGGATAGTAGTTGTGAACAATCAATTCGGCCCATTATAACGTCGCGCACAAACATTGCGGAAGAAATTTGTCCTCGAACGAACAATGGTTCAATATTCAATATTAAACAACGGCCTAGATACGGCGGAAGCACATACTTAGGAGCGTTTACCTCTCGAGGAAATCGCCTTAAGGCAAACAGCATAAATCGCTTCTGGATTGATTCTATACGGTTAGAGGAATTGATATAGTACGGATTCCAGACAATTGACGCATACTCCAAGTGCGATCGAACAAATGAAGCAAAGAGGACTTTTAGAGTATATGGATCATGAAAGTCTTTGGAGAAACGGATTAAAAACCCTAACATTGAATTAGCCTTATTAATACATCTGTCAATATGGTCCTTAAACGATAAATCTCGTGAAAACAAAACCCCTAAATCTAGAAAAGAATGAACTCGCTCTATCATAACGCCATTTAAGAACAAACTATTATGTCCATTACGTCCATAACGTCTTCTAGAAAAGTTCATAACTTTACATTTCGAAACGTTCAGGCAAAGCTTATTCAAGCTACACCAGTCGCAAAAAACGTTCAATTCCTGTTGTAGATTTAGCAGATCGCGATCATTTCTAATCGTACAAAAGATTTTTGCATCATCAGCGTAAATCAGAAACTTACAATGTTTGAAGCACCGCTTCACATCATCTATGAATGCAATAAATAATAGAGGTCCAATGTGGCTACCTTGTGGGACGCCAGACAAAACATTGATGTCTCTAGATAAAATATTATTTAAAAAAACTTTTTGAGTTCTGTTCGTCAAATATGAAAAAATCCACTTTAAAGGAAGGGCACCACACATGTTGAGCTGTCCTAGTTTCTTTACCAATAAAACATGATCAATTTTATCAAAAGCTTTGCTAAAATCAGTAAACACTACCACAACACCATCACCACCTTCTAATGCTAGCGTCAAAAAATTTGTAAACAGAGCAAGATTTGTCACAGTTGACTGTCCGGGGTAAAACCCATGCTGGTTTACTGAGATGGAATTTTTAATTAAGAAAAAGATGCGGTCCTTGACCATCGATTCAAATAATTTAGGAATAGCCGATAAGATAGAAATTCCGCGGTAATTTTCGATATCCGTTCTCCGTCCACTCTTGAAAATTGGTTTAATGAAACTGGATTTCCAAATTGAAGGGAAAACCCCACTTTTCAAACTCAAATTGAAGATGTTCGTCAGCGGTTGAACTAAGACCGAAGCACACTTTTTCAACACAAGCGGGTGAATTTTGCCCGGGCCACAACTCATATTCACATTTACATTCAAAAGAGCGTGCAGAACGTCATCGGTAGTAAATTGAAATTGAATGTGTGGATTATTATTAAAGACAAGTTCGTCATTCCCTCTCGAAGACGGGACATACACATTTTCAAAAAATGCTGCAAACATGTCAGTGATAATTTGTGGATCACTAGCCGTCAAAGAATTGAAAGACATTTGCGAGGGTATATACCTCTACAATTCCGTTTCGAATCAATATAACTCCAGAAACATTTAGGGTTGTTTCTAATATTCGATTCGATCTCGACAATATATAAATTATACAAGAAACGATTTAAAATTTTAAATTGAGATCTGAGAGCGCTAAATATTTCATAATTTACGGCGGATGGGTTTAATTTATATTTTTTATGAGCTTTAGATTTCCGATTTTTTAATCCTGAGAGGCGACTATTAAACCATGGCTCGCGCATCGACGAAACTACAGGTGAACGGGGAATAAATTGTTCAATTGCCAAGTTCATTATTTTATAAAACTGATCAATATAAGCGTCTAAACTACCCGTTATATATTGATCCCAATTAATGTTGTCCAGAAATTCATTTAAAGCATTATAATTTCCTTTATTAAAATTGAAAGACTCACTAGAATTAAAATTTACGTTAACATTAACACAATTTTCAAATATTAATTGGATATGTAGTGGTATGTGGAAAATACTTGAAGAACCGCCGAGATCATTACAAGCAATGATTGTGCCATGTACTTCTACTGGAACGAACACCAGATCGAGGATATTGCTGCACTGGTTCTCGATGTTATTAATCTGTCTTAGCCCGAGTGAACAGATTGAGTCCATCACCAGATCTGAAGTTAGATCACCATTGAATGGCAGAAGTTCATCATCTACTGTAAGCCATTTTATTTTCGGTAAGTTAAGATCTCCCAAAATCATCACACAATCAAAATCAGGAGCTGCAGCTGCTAGTTGGTTTGAGAAAAATAAAGATAGCTCACCATATATATTAACTGAGGGTCCGTATGGTATGTAAACAGCAACTATCAACACCAGCTTTCCATTGAAAGCAAGTTTAACAGCCAAAATCTCCAACTCGTTACTCCCAAGGTCAATAATATCCGCACGTATATCTTTCGTGACCGCTAGCAGAACTCCGCCACCTCTCGCTCTCGATTCAAGATCCGTATAACGATCGCGTCTGAAAACATAGTAGTCTGGAGGGAAGTACTCTGCAGAATTGTGCGAGCTTGTCAGCCATATTTCCGTGATGCAGATGACATCATATTAATTTTCCAACACTGATAGGTACATTTCACGCGATTTTGATCGTATTCCGCTAGCGTTGTGATAATAAATAGACAATGTGTTGGTTTCATCTGAGAGTGGCAGTGTCAGTTGAGCGATAGGTGCAGACAGCGGCATCTAATTTGAAGAAGGTATAAAATCAGTTGAGGTCGCAGTAGATATTGTTACAACGTCGTTAGAGCTGAGCGTGGGACTAAAAAATTATTATTCATTGATTTCCGACGTGAATTTAAAAATTCTTTAATCAACACTCCAGAAGGCCACGCCGATGAATCCAGCATTTGGTTAAATTTGCTTCAGGCTTATTACAATTAACTTAATTGAAGTAATTCATCATTTTTTTAAAATACATTAAGACCGGAAACCCCACTAACCATTTTTTCGTCATTTTGACTGGTGTCGGTAGAAATAGGTATGGTCAAATTGTCGGTATATCTAGTTTTAATAATTTAACTGAACTATCCTTTTTGTAAACAATTTCAAAACACTGAGAAATATCCACTGAAATACAGTTTTTCCATATAAAAATGAAATGCTTCTCTTACTAAAACGATTTTTGCAAGAAAACAAAAAATAACGGTATTGTAGTTTTTTGATATGTTGTAAAATATTAATTATCGAATTCTAGAAAAAAAAAAAAAAATAGGTTTTTGAGAAAATTTAAAAAGAACATTTTGGCGGGAAATTTAGAGAAGAAGCATTTAAACAATATACTATTTTTATATTTTTTTAGGAATCCTTATTAACTTACCTTTAACATGAGCCCAAAATCATAATTATCGGACAATTATTTTTCTTTTTATTGACATATAAACAACATCATGATTATCGTTTTTCTCAAAATTTGACAACTTAAATCTTTAACAACAACAACAACAAAAAATATTAAAGTATTTCAAATTTTTTTTTTCAATCAAGGCTACACATTCAAAACATAAAAATCCTAAAATTAAAACATGACTAATGGCTCCATAGAGTGAATTTGTGATTTCAGGAATTTTTCATCATATATATGTTTATATTTAATAATTTTAATTTAACCACGTGCTTCGAATTCCAAACTTTTTTTCCTGCGCAGCTACTTGCCTTTTGATAATTTGTGTACCTACACTTTTTGAGTCTACACTTTTCGTTAAAATGTGTAGCTACTCTTTTTATTAACCTTAAATACTTCACACCGGTCTTTTATAAAAATAATGTCAAGAGTAATTTAATACTCTCGGAACAAAGCCCAATATTTCTTTAAATTTTGGGACAGTTCAAATGCTAACATACTCGCGTACGTGTATTACGTTGTTCTAAGTAATTAGAACGCATCTTCACAAAACTTACCATAAACGTGTCCTGACTAAACAAAATCCAGTTTAAAACGTGAAATCCTTATAGTCTGCTCTAATTACTCGTGCAAAAAAGCCATTGCAATATACTTTGTTTAATTTTTTATTCTGTTGGTCCAAATTATCTCATTTTGTAAGCAAAAGTTTATACAAATAATTTTTAAAGTCCACAGCATAATCAAACATGCAAGAGTCTCTTAATACATAATAATAATACTAACAACAAAAATAATTCATAATAATGCTAAATAAAAAATAAAATAATGTTACAATTAGGTTTTAGTTAACAAAAATAAAAAATTAAATTTTTTGCTATGGCACACAGCAAAATTGCATACGAAATAGGATAAATGACTTAAATTCGGATCACGTACATATTTTGACCACCAACAAAATAATCACAACAACACAGAATTCTAATTTAAATATTTTGTACCAGCAAAATACACATAAAATACGAGGAGCAAATTTTTTATTTATTTTTTGTTGCCAAACTAAATATATAAATAAAATTACAACAAATAGTCCAAATAATGTAGATAGACATGACTTTGTTGCTGTATAAATTTGAATACAACCAAAAAAAAAATGTGCTAGGGAGAGTTGGTCTAGGGTTACAAACGAGCATAACAAAATTGATTTGAATATTAACTGTAAGTGGATTTAGTATTCTAACACTATCTCGCATATACGCTTAATAGACAAATGTTGTTAATCCTTATGTATTACTTTTGCGAATGTCTTTCAAATTTATTATGTACATCTACTTACACTGAAGTAATGCGGATTGAATTAACTAGAACTTGTATAACTTGCTAACGTTTGGGTTAGAAAGTTAAAAAGAGGGTCGTTGGGATAGAGTGTGATTACAATAGTCGTGGATGGCTTAAACAGCATTTTAATTAAGTCACTTAGTAACATCCAATCAAAAAAAAATTTCTAAAATCGTCATATTGATACAAAATCAAAATTTAATTTCCTGTGTTCATATTTTATAGTATTAAATGTTTATATCGAATCTTAAAGTCTTTATGTGCATGCTGACCAGTTAATACGATTCTTTCTAGCACCAACGTATACACTAGCATATTCTTATTCAATTTTATTATTTTGAAGGAATAAACATTTTATAAAATTGTTAAGCTATGACGTATACTAGAAAGCACACAAAATCATTTATATTCACCACGACGCTTTATAATGTTTTTAAGGAAATTGCTTTTACTGTTATGTACGAGTAAAAATGATTTTTGCAATAAAAAAAATATTCACCAAAATAGTTAAATGTATACAGGAGTATCTTGAACGAAAAAACAATAAAAGCACGCTGCTACTAATCACCCCAAAGCTATACGACTTTATACCTTTAATACAACATACTATATACCTGGGTTTATTTTCGCGGTGCTTTAAAAAAGTGCAGCTACAAAACTTTTCCAAAGTTTCGCTATTTTATGACGTTAAACCTAACTAGCATTCTAACAATAATATTGAGCAATTCGCGACGCAAAAATATTTTTACTTTTCATGTTTTAAGTTTAATTGTAATTAGATTTCTTAAGGCAATTGTTTTTTGTTAAAACTTATAATTTTTTTTTTACAAAAAACATAAAACTACGAATAAAAATAAAAGTTTTTATTATATAAGGAAATAAAAGCTTATTATTGAAGAAAAGCAAAAGAAAACTTTAAATTAAGTAATAAATTGTTCCAGAGACTTCGAGAACTTTTATTGGTTAAGGTAAAAATTTAAATTATTTTTGTGGTTTTAATTGATAATTAACAGGAATATGGGTGTTTCAGTGGTTTGTTTGAGAATTGCAAGAGAATATTTTATGAGTAAGTAACAGCTGTTATTCAAATGAAGGGTCTAATCTAGGTCCGTTTAATAAATAACAATGTTGTGGTTTGGTGAATTGATGGGTGGCTTCATCGTTGGAATTATTTTAGAAAGGAAATTTGTTTTTGCGACGGATGGGGTGTACGCTTTCCGTTTCAAGACAAAATATTTTGGCGACGAGGATGAAGATATGAAAGAACTGGTTGCACAGCTGGTTGCTAGTCAAGTAGGTTTAATGGACCACAACAAAGAACATTTCCTTGCAGTAGAAAATAAATAGTGCTGATACGTATGCAAGATGGATTGCCAATTTAAACGAAGTGGCTGCCAATTGTGGGTTTAAATTTACAGGATTTAAGCAATCATATTCTGATTTCACAAATCTAGATATGATAGTTTTACATACCGTTCATGAGCCAGTCGAACAGTGATCTTACAAAATGATAACCCAGCTTGATCGACCAAACGGAAGAATGATTAAAGCTTTGTTGTTTGGATCGGGAGGTATACCGTCTTAGAATCTCAATAGGGGCAGGATGCAAAAGGAATTGTTCATCATCAGATTACGATCCATGATGAAAATGAACACAATTATGACTCTCTGTCGGAGTGCAGAACTCATGGGCCGACCGATCTTCCATGCCAGTACTATATAGATGGTACTACGAAAATCGCACCCATAGCCGTACGTCCTCGACTTGGTTGCCAAATGGCGAAAAAGTAGGATTGGAAAAGCGAACCGTGATTGAGTTGGGTGTACCGAGGCCCCAGAACAGATTAAAGATGATTTCAAACAAAACAGATTGGACGACGCAATTTTAATTGCAAAGGTTCACAAAAGTACCAAATCTGTGATGACTATCTTTAAGAACGAAAGCACGAAATTCATTCGAACGAGAATGAGCTGAACACACATAAAATCGTGCTCAGTCAGTCCGCCGCAATCGAAGTGTGTCGTGCAAGCGTAATCGGAGTGTGTCAAGTAAAAATGTGTTAGAGGTATGTCCGGGCTGTCATAAGGGTGGTGATCGAAGTCAATACAATAATATGTCAATTCGGTGGAAGTCATCGAGAATTGTCATTTAGAAGTCCCGAGAGAAATTGTGCAATATTGCATAACTGCGGTATAACAAAACAAATTGGAGGTGGAAATTCCAGCTAATAGGAAGTTTTCGTTTAAAAAAACCCGTTCGAGTGAGAATGTAGGTCGAATCTGAACAGGAACTGTTGGTGTTGTATGAAGTTGCAAGTTTGGAATCCAAACCAAAACAAGAATTTGCTGAGCAGTCAAATTGGACGAATCGGTTGTGGTAAATAATTTTCCCTGCCAATAAAAATTAACGGAGATCCTCTAAAATTTTTAGTTGGCACTGAATCGATAATTACCATCGAGAACAAAAGCTTAGAGTAATATGGTAATATTCGAGTACCAGTGCAAGGTAAATTGGACGTTAATGTGAAATTTTTGAATAGTACCAAAAAAATTGCCACTACTTATGACTGCAGCCGACGGAGGAAATGTCTTCAAATTTCGCGTATAGAAGCGAAGAAAAACCAATTGTTTCTGTGTCACTGCAATCAATTCAAAGTTCACTTAACCTTCAATCCTGATGCTACACTAAAACGTTTCAAGGATGGTTAGATTTGGAGTTTTTCAACCTTTTATCCACAAAGCTGCCAAAAAGTCACTGAGCAACTGCGGAGATTTTGAGGTCCCAGTAACCTCTAACTCTACGTTAACTATAGTATCCAATTTCGAATATTGAGAGGGATAGGATTATCGAAGATTTCATACAGGGTGTCCGCCGGGAAGGTATACTACTTTGTTTTGCCGCCATTTAGGCGAATATTAGTATTGACAGCCATACTTGACAGTCGTGAAGTAGACACGTTGCAAATTTATTATGGAAAAATATTCGATAAACCATCGTGTCAATAGGATGTTACAGCTCGCCCATGACAACCCCGATTTTCATGAAAAAATCATAATGAGTGACGAGGCACATTTTCATTTAAATGGATATGTGAATAAACAGAATAGTCGGTTCTGGGCAATGGAAAACCCTCACATTATTACGAAAATCGAACCTATAGCCGTACGTCCTCGACTTGGTTGCCAAATGGAGAACAAGTAGGATGGGAAAAGCTAACCGTGATGGAATTGGGTGTGCCTAGGCCCCACAACAGATTAAAGATAATTTTGTAACAAAACAGCTTGGATGACGCCATTTCAATTGCCCAGGCTCACGAAAGTACCAATTCTGCGATGACTATCTTTAAGGGCGAAAGTGAAATTCATTCGAATGAGAATGAGCCGAACACTGGAAATAGATAAAATCGTGCTCAGTCAGTCAGTGCAAGAGTAATCGGAGTGTGTCAAGTGAGTATGAGTGTTAGAGGTATGTCCGGGCTGTGATAAGGGTAGTGATCGAAGTCAATCCAATAATAATGTCAATTCGGTGGAAGTCACCGAGAATAGATCTCACCCGTTCGAGTGAGAATGTAGGTCGAATCTGAACAGGAACTATTGGTGTTGTATGTAGTTGCAAATTTGGAATCCAAACCAAAACAAGAATTTGCTGAGCAGTCAAATTGGATGAACCGATTGTGGTAAATAATTTTCCCTGCCAATAAAAATTAACGGAGATCCTCTAAAATTTTTAGTTGGCACTGAATCGATAATTACCATCGAGAACAAAAGCTTAGAGTAATATGGTAATATTCGAGTACCAGTGCAAGGTAAATTGGACGTTAATGTGAAATTATTGAATGGTACAAAAAAATTGCCACTATTTATGATTGCAGCCGACGAAGGAAATGTCTTCAAATTTTGCGTAGAAAAACGTTTCAAGGATGGTTGGATTTGGCGTCCTTCAACCAACCCAATTCAGTCGATGGGCCGCACAAATCGCGTTTATCCACAAAGCTGCCAAAAAGTCACTGAGCAACTGCGGAGATTTTGAGGTTCGAGTATTGAACCTCATTTCGAGTATTGAGAGGGATATGATTATCGAAGATTTCATATTTCAGCGGAGCATATTTACAATTGAAACTTGACCGTGAGTCGAAAGGTGTGGTGGTACTTTCGACTCCATTTGGACTATTATCGTACCAGATTGCCGTTTAGGATAGCCTACCAGCAGTATTGAGTAATTATAGCGAATGATAGCGAATGCAGATATTGTTACACTTGTGCGATAGATTTGTAACAGGTTGAACCGAAGAAGCACCTCTCAAAAATCTGGAAGAGTTTTTTAAACTACTTACTAGGACTTCTTTTGAATGAATCAGGAATTCGATCATTCGAGCGATTCAAGAGATATCCCGACCAACACACTTGGAAAAATTGCAAGCTTTCATTGGTAAGGTTAATTATTATTTCCTTTTCTTAAGCAATTTTTCGCAGCTTACAGCTCCTCTTAATGCATAGCGCAAGACAAATTTTCCATTTGTTGGAAGAAAAAGTAGACTGCAGTGTAGTATCCGATAGCTTTTTATCAAGACGCATTGATGATTATCATAAGAAACATAGTTAGATTGAGAAATAAATACTTTCGAGCGTCTTTGTCTGTAAGAAGTTTCACTAATGTGTCAATGTTTCGCCCTAAAAAGGCTTGCCAGTGAGGACAGTCAAACGTCTACAGCTTTGGGGTATATTTCTTATCTGATACCAGAATACTATCAACGCCGATGCACTTTCACGCCCCCCGTTGGTCCTGATGTGAAATTTGATCGTGAAGCGTGTGCGTGTCTAGTGGACGAAGAATATTACGAGATGTTGAAAGAGTTGCTTTTGGACAGCAAATAAATTTGTTTAAACTTGCTGCAGAGACAATTGGCTATTCCTTTCTAGCGAGCGTCCAATCCTTTGTGAAGAAAGAAGGATGGCAAAACACTGTCCAAAATCGAGATTCTTAGAAACATCTTGAAGAAGCAATTCAAATTAAACTGTTTTCAATTACGTATTCTTCTTTTACCCGAGTTATGATTTTTCTCAGTCTGCGTAGTAAATTTTTGGCCCTGTTGCATACTGTACATTTTTCGAATAAAGCGGCTAGTCCGTAGACACTGCCACGACAACGACAATGAAGTCTAAAACAGAGTGGAGAAATGCTAAGCATGCCAGGAGGTAGCTCTGAATCCAAGAAAGATGTTTGAAAGTTGGGCAATCGCAGCGAAGCTGTAGGAACGGTTACATGTCGATTATTCTGGACCGTTTCTAGGTCATATATGGATGTTATGTATGGATAGGTTCTCTCGATTTACATACGTCATGAAGATGTCGGCCGTTACTACGAAATCTATGGTTCGCGCGCTACAAGAACTTTTTTCAATGGAAGGGTTTCGGGAAAACATTGTAAGTGGTAATAAAACAGATTTACATCAACAGATTTTTTAGTTCTGTCGACGCAATGGTATTGCATACTTAACAACTGCGTATTTCCATCCAGGCACAAAGGTTTTTGTGATCCTTCGAAACTGCCATGAAGAAATAATTTTGAGATGGAGATAGTAGTTACCGATTTTCGCTGAGTCCTGATGGTTAATCTTCCAACGTAAAACTTTATAGTTGGCACCAAGGATGGACCACAAAACGGTTCGTGCGACGTTATCAAAACCAAACACGAGCTCGAATACCTGATCATGATCCGTTTGTTGTCGCTGAATTTTGAATAGCCAAAATCAACATCATTTATCGAGCGAGGTTGCTACAGCCAGTCTTCCACGATCGAATCTTAAACAGACACCAAAAGACTCTAAAGCTGGTCAGAAGTTACCACGTCGTTCAGCGAAGAATTCGACTACCTGTGGTAAAATTTAATCCTTCATCATGATTGAGGGCTTTATCAAAATAAGGAAACAAGTGAATCAGTGAAAAAGTGTCCGGAACCTTTTCCGCAATTTACTTTTTGGCTGTGAACTTTATACTTTCTATAAATTGGTATTGTGTGCTTGATTTAAAGTGGCACAAAATTGTGTTAAGTGCAATAACAACATTGGGAGTCAAAATAATTCTGGAGTTAAATGCTGCAGTGGTTCATGTAACAGCCTTTACGTGTCGCTTCTGTAGAAACCTAAAACAATTTAATGGCATGCTTGGAGTGAGCCATACCAGAAAGTTAGCAGATTCCCGCTCATTATCTGTGATAATGACCAAGAGCAGTCTGATAATTTAGACAACATTAGTCTGCCTGGAATAATGAGCATCTTAATGGACCTTTAATTTATAATTAGGAATGTTGAAAAATTTTAAAATGGTCTATAAAACTCGTTTGATGAATTGAAATATCAAAATAAGATGTGCCGGTCAACAAATTAGAAGCAAAATTGCTTTAAAAGAGCTAGAGATAAAATAATGAACGAGATTGTTATTTATGGATTCCATATGTACGTGAGGATCTTGTACATACTAGAAACCAAGTTTGAAATGTTTTCAAGTGTCTCGATGTAGCTGACCCGTCAATTCAACCGGTGAAATTAACGAATAGTCATTAAATGTTCAAAAGTCGCCAACTTTAGTTAAATGTTGTAAATTTTGTAATAGGAGTTCCTATTTGAATTTCAAAGTTACCCCCCACACCACCTATAAGAAGGGGAGGGATGTTACCACTAATGTGTATCCCCCTCCGGAATGATTAAATTTTGATAATGGACATTTTTTCGTATAGTGCTTATTTTTCGAGATATTTGAAAGTTTCAGCTTAAAAAAATCGCCCGGTATAAAAGCTATCGCAATTACAGTTGAATAGTGTGCAAGCAGTCCCATATTTACTTATTACTTGACGCCGCTCTTTCCACAATCTTTCATTATTAAGAATAAAATATTGTTGGTATTACGTTAATATCCTTTAAGTGAAGCAATAAGAAAGAGTAGCGCCCTCATAAGAAAGGCGGGTTTACAACAGCAGGTCCACTTTTCAAAATAAGCCGTTGGGTGTTTCTAAAATCCTCCAATTCGAAATTAGTTTTTCCTTGGAAAGTAACCATTTTAAACCTTAGTTGAGCCTATTTTTACATTAAATTTAACCAGTAAACTCCAAATTACCCACAATTACGTTAGATTGAGCAAGTATGCGTTAACTGTTCGTTAGGCAAATGTTTGGAGAGCCACTTTCACGGCTCTCCTAATTTTTGCCGAGCTACCTAAAAAATTATAAGTTCCTCCAGAATTTCCTATGTGTTGCCTAAGCCGAAAAAATGTACATTAGGAATTTTTATCTCTGCTAGAATTAAATCATGACTGAAAGGAATAAACAAAGAAAAAAAAGCATGCGCAACAATAAAAAATGCGGACTATATGAACACATATACGGGGTTTCTCTAAAGTAGCTGACACAAATGGTGCCGTTGGATCCCTTTAGTGCGATTTATCAGACGCGGGAAAAATGTTTTTTGTGAATTTTTTTCCTGAAAACAAAAACAAGAGGCGGTTAAAGTAGTGTTTATCGGCCAAAGGTAAAGTTTTTTTTGTTTTTTGTTTTTTTTGTTTTGGAAACAAAACAAGAGAGAGTCATATACAAATGTACCATTATTTATTTTTTTTCATAAGGAGTCGTGATATCAACATTTGATAGTTTTTTCCCCTACATAAATTTTTTTTTGTTCCTTCAATTATCTTAGCAACTTTTACCCACGCCAGGATGGATTGTTTTGAAGCTGAGCTAGTGAACTTGTGCGTGTAATAGATATCATGACGCCGAATTAAGCAAATGATGGCAGTGGCATCGTGTCGTTGCTGATATATAATAAATTTTTTTTGTCTTTAATTTTTATTGATAAATTTTTATTTATTTATCTATCCGTATAGAATCTCCAAGTTGGAAGGGAAAATGATCAGAAATCAAGCTTCCGATTCCCATCATGGTATGAAACATAGATCACAATTATGTATAAAAAAATTATTTTGTTTGTTATAAGATGAAAATTTTGTCGAGATTTTTCAAATTTTTTTGAAAAATTGCACGCTATTATTTCAGTTACCATCACATGATAAAAACTATAAATTCCACACTCATTGTTCCGATGATTTTTTGAACTAATAAAAGAATTAAGCGAGGTTGGTCCCAACGACGCTTCCACGTGAAGGGCCATACCGACAATCACTAAAGCAAACTGTCTTGCATTTTTTGTTACAAATTTCAAACACCATGCCAAGTTGAGAACACTGATTTCCACACTCGGCACTCATTGTTCCGATAAATTTTTCAAATATGGAAGGATTAAGTGAATTTGACCAAAGATGCTTCCCCGTATAGCACCATATTGCCAATCAAAATAAGCAAATTGCCTTGAATTTTTTCTACAATTAAAGTTTCGGACAAATTGCCAAAAAACCTAACAAAAGCTGAAAAGTGTATATACATAAATATCGTATCTACGATTAACGGTATATCGGTATATGAAATCATATTACTTAAAATATTTTGAATGTTTTCTAGAAGCCAACACATCTCTGCGGTGGAGCAGTCATATAATTTTTTTAATTTTAATATTTTGCTATAGTAAAAGGTGTAGCAGTAATTCGGTGAGCATTGACAAGGCATCGAAGTTAGATGTCTCCGCTTTTAGGTATCTGATATCAAAGCAGAAGGCAAAGATATTTAATGAAAGTAAAATGACTTATAAATGGTGTTTCGAGCAATTTTGGAATACCAATGTTCGATTTGCAGCTTTACTTATAGTTAAAGGTAATAAAAATGCCTTTTAGATTGAACGGTTTTCGAAAAAGGCTATTTGGTTGCTATATCCCTTGTCCCTTACGAAAACAAAACAAAATGCCAAAAAATGAAATAAACAAAATTCCACGAGCAGATTATAGAAAAATCGTGTTCCCTGTTGTCTTCCTATATATCATTTCAAGCCAGCCCATTTTATAAATATTTAGTGTCTGCATGGTAGTGTGTAGGGCGACCAATTCTTGTATGGAGGACATCGTATCTCTTTTTTTCTATCGGGTTCAGGGCTAAAAATTTTCGTTTCTATTAGAATTTACCTTATGCAAATTTTTAGGCCCATCGGACCACGTTTAGGGGACGCTCAAATTGGTTTTCTACAAAAAAAACCACTAAAACGACCTGTAGTGACGTTTTCACCCCTCTTTCACTTCGGCTCGTCCAAGTAACACTTGTTTAATATTACCTTATTTTTGAATAAGCCTAATTCAATCAAATAACAAAAAAAGGTGGTTGGCCATGTAGAAAATTAGTTTTCGGGTTGTTTTTCGCAAAAAGTTGTAGCTCATAAGTTCCAGCGAATTTTTAAAATAATGCCTGTAGTTTTATTACACTTTTCCGAAAAAATTGAGGTATTGTACGTCATCGTAACTGAAAAATTAACAATTTTATAGCCTTTAAATGGCTAAAAGGGGCAAACTTCAAATAATTGATTGCCATTTGCTAAATCAATGGTTAGAGTTCATTAATAAAAAAAATAGATACAGAAATATTGGGACCGACCTGGGGATTTTGAAAATTTGAGAAAATAATGTGCACTAGTGGAGGCTCGATCACTATTATAAGAAACACTTACCTGGGCGGCAAAACCGTTTCCTAGGGGCATCAGATATTGTAATTGATTATGTGCTTAATATTTTTTTTTAATAAAACCACTTTTTAAATTTAATTATTAACTTCAAAGATGCACTTATTTAAAAAAAAATGGTTGTTGGTTTAACTGCGATGTTATTTTCGCAAAATTCCAAATTTCAATAAGCAGAGTTTTTCTGGTTTTCTCATTTCGTCCAATATTTTGTGTATACGAACTTTTTATTAAAAATTTTTGCTGAATATTGATTTGCATGTATACGTGCGATTTATATGATTTTCTTTTTCAATACGATTTTTAGCAATTACATTTTCATTGCCTAAAAACTGAGTTTTATTATTCTAACCGGTTGTATGTATTCGATCTAGCTTAAATCAATGTATCGAAATTAGGGATTTTGTTAGTATCCGGAATAATTTGTGGTTTAAATCAATTTAAGTTCCCGAAAAAATCAAGCATTGAGTTGAATGAGTAACATTTTCTACAAAACTTTTGCATTATTTTGCATGTTTATAAACTGTTGGTGTGTCTAAATTGGCCTTTATTATTAAATATTTCGTAAATTCGAGCCATTTAACAAAAGTCGCAAATTAAAAAGCAAAAAACTGATTGTCTACGATGCGAATTCAAAATTATTTTGTTAGTATACTCTCCGGTTCCTCTTGTTGTTTGGATTTTCTTATTTTGTTTTCTCGTTAACAATTTATTTGATTGGCCACAGGGGAGAAACTGACAGATATTTTTATATTCTTCCTTTTTTTTACTTTACTCTCCATAATATAAGTAGGTTTTTCCCAAATGAAATTCGTGTGTTCATTTTGTCTCCGATTTCCCAGAAGTATGCGGGATTCGAAAATAAAATTAGAACGGAATATAACGAAAAACTGAGTTGAAATAGAATTACAAAAAAATAAATAAACAAATTGGTTCTTTTATTACCATTTTAATGCCCACGAATTGTTATTTTCCTTATTGTCTGTATTTTTTCCATCTTAAACTTTTTCATCTTAATTTGCCCTCTTTTAGATTAAAAATTTATTTTATAATTTTGGTTTTCTGGTCGGTGTCGGTCGTATAAACAACATAGTAGACAAATTAAATTTATGGCGAGTTTTATATCCATTACGTTATTGTCATCTAATTTAATTTTTTTTTGGATATTTATAGAAAACGGATTACGATTCAATACCAAGATATTTAGTATTAGATACAGAAATGCAGGTACGTCTATGTGTCGCGTAATATATATCCCTCTGGTAATTAATTCATTATTATACGATTTAAATCAGATACGTACGCAGCGTATATTACCAATACCCACATTTTGAACATAAATATTCGTTTAATGTGACATGTCTAGAGTTATGGATCATTAAAATAACTAATTTCATTTAATAATTGTAAAACGTATTTATTCATCTATACCATAGATACCACAGTAGCATCCTAGTAGACTATTACATTCTTCCTTTCCTTTCAAGACTTATCCAGACACACAACGATACAGCTGGGAGCTGTCTTCATATTAATTCTATGCTTTGGTTTCGGCGGTTGCCTTTTTGTTCACTAGTCTGCGGTACTTGAGGTCGATCGAAGTTATCACCAGATTCGGATGATTTGCTTGATTGACGATCTTATTCATATGACAACATTACATTTCCTGAATCAGTTGAAGAGCACAACTTTAATTGAGCGATGTTTCTTCGAATGATATTTCGTTCTGATCGAAATAAGAATAACATCACCATCCAAACCATCCAAACCACCACCATTCCAAACTACATCACCTTCTTTGTTTTTATTTTTGTAGATTAAATCGTTGTCACGTATCAACTCGTCATTTCCTACTAGCAAACCCTCAATGATTGATGGAAGCTTGGTTCTAGTCGGTCTTCCAAACATTAATTCTGCGGGCGAAACAGCTGTTGCTTGATGTTGAAGTTTGCAAGTTTTTGCGCCAATCACTGTTTTGATCGTTTCCGCTAATACGCTTGCGGCCTAATAGACTTGAGGTTAGTACGGTGGGGTGGAGTAAGGTCTAATTCCATATTCATCGTAAAAATTTCAGAATTCACGACTCACGAATTGTCATCCATTAACTGCCGTTATCGTCTTTGAAAGGTTTTTTAACATGTCTAATCGTTTCTTTAGCAGTTTTTCTCTCTGTGATTATTACTTCTTTAAATAGGCTGTAGTAGTCAGTGACCTCTAAGAGATAATGTCCTGAAGAAGGTGGACCTCAAAAATCAATAGCAATTTCACTCCAAGGTGTTGTTGGGAATTCTTTCATTTCTATGGGCTCGGGACTATAAACAGACGTAACTAGAGTGCCACCATGACAATTTCCTACGTAATCCTTTATATCACCTGCCTCTTTTATATCATTCTGTCTGATAAATCGTTTCATGTTTTTTTACCTCTGAATGCCCTTCATGACCAATTTTCAGCAACTGCTATCTTATAACAGAAGGAGCAACAATTTTTGTTCCTCGGAGCAATATGTTTTCGCAGAAACAGTATTCCATTTTGAATGGCCGAAATGGTTGAATACATGATTCTTTAATCGTCATTTAAACATTTTCTTATCAAATGATTTTCTAAATCAACCCGGGAGATTTTGTCAATTTCGGATGTTAGCAATGCTTTCGACTTAACTTCAATAATTGTAATGAAACATTTCAAAAAGTTATTTTTATTTTATCGAAGACACCGGCAAGCGTGAAAGAGGATCCGCTATGTTCGACTTCCCAGGTTTGTATACGACTCGGAAATCAGAGGCTTTCAATCGTAATACTCATCTCTCCACTCTTGCACATGGTTTATGCTTCGGGTTGAAAATAAACTCTAACGGTTTATGGTCCGGAATTAAATCGAATCTTCTCTCCCACAAATACCTATGGAAATGTTCCACGGCCCAGGACCGTCACACTTTGACACAGAAGCGCTGCTAATCCTACTAAGCTGGCATCAGCTACTCCAGCACCGTGTCACTTGTGAGTGCTTTTTTTAGAATTTCGAATGACTTTGATTGTGATTCTGCCCACTCAAATTTGTTTGGTTTGATAAGTTCCAGAAGTGGGAAAGTTTTTGTTGCTAGTCGGGTATGAATCTAGAGACATAGTTAATCAAACCCAAGAAGCTTCTAATTTCTTCCACTGTTCCGGTTGTCTAAATTGTCACACAGCTTCAATTTTAGAATTGGTACGCTTGACTCATAACATGACATCATATTCCGCAAGACTCTCTTTCACAACTTGAAGTCGATTATCATGCTCGCTTTCGGTTGCTCCATAACATCTGCAATCCTGCATCTGATTTATACTGCATAAGCAGTATATTTCAACAAAACTCCAGTCGTCTAGCATTATCATCCTATTCGAGACCTGGAATAATTTCATTTTATGTAAACTGCGCAGAAAAAACTGGGTGTAATTACCTTCAACTGGAGTGTAATGTATAGTATTGGAGATATGATACTATCTTATCTGGGTGTCCAAAGTGGGTCTGATTACGCTCTTTGATCCAAGTTTGAATCTGTCTTAGGTCACCGATGAATAAATTGTACTGTCCATACGAATGCTGCACTGAATTATCCTATGCAGTTTTATCTGACTCCATTAATTATTCGTTAATTGATATTCAGCAATGTTGCGTTGCTTCAGACGCAAACGATTTACAATAAAAAAAATAATAACCTTCTATATTCTATTCATCACAAATATAGATATTTATTTGTACACACAATTGTAATTACAATTATATCAATTTAACAAATACGAGACTGAATACCATCTACGTGCTGAGATTTTTTATATAAAAACAAACTTATCTCGACTCAAATAAAACAAAAAGTAACATAAAAAAGAAAACAAAAACTGTTCGTAAATTCGCACAGCCTTCTGTATTTTTATTCACATTTGCCCAACAACTCACGATACTGTTTACATACGCTGCACACTCCCTCCCCGATGCAAAAGCGCGGATTGAGCAAAACAGCGAGTCCAAAAAACGCGATGGCGTCTTTATTTGACGTCCACTGTTAGAGCAGGAAAACGACGATGCGATTTTTTTGGGATCATTAAACGTTACATATTTTTTAACATTCCCGGAACTTGGCTTAGTAGAAGTCTGTCTGTGGCCAGACGGAATGTCAGTATTTTGCGTAAAGTCCTGTTGGTCTGTTGCCGTGAAACAAGGCTTGAGTCGATCGATGGAAACGTTGGCTTGCTTGTTGTTGTGATCGTTAATAAAGTTTTTGTCATCGAGCTTGATCACACGATGTGGACCAGTATACGGCGGTTGTAAGGATTTGCGCAGTGCGTCCATACATAAGAAGACATGAGCACAAGTCTTGAGTTCCTGTCTGACGAATGTTTTTTCGGTACAGTGCCGGGATGCTGGTGATGCTTTAGTTCGGCGAAGTGATTTTTTAACTGTCTCACGAACTCACTTTGTAGGACCATATTTGAATTGTTCAGGTAGTTTTATCGTAGTACCGTAAACTAACTCAGCACAGGAAGCTTGCAATTCCTCGCTGAATGACGATGGTAGTCCTTACATGACTGTTGGAAGTATGGTTGTCCAGTCGGTGCGCTCGTGGCACATAATGGCAGCCTTGAGAGTGTGATGCCATCTCTCAACCATGCCAGTTCTTCGAAAAGTTTGGATTCGAACTGAGTTCCCTGATCTGTAAGAATAGTAACTGGAACGCCAAAACGGTACAGGAACCTCCTCAGGCCAACGCGTGTAGCGGCCTATTAGCATGACGCAGTCACGATTTCTTTATCAGAAATCTATCTAATTTATCGATCAGAAATCGGGAAAGGACCAATAATGCCGAGGTGTATTTCTGCAAAACGTTGCGAAGCTAAAGTGAAGTTGGCGAGAGGTGACTTGGTGTGCCTTGAAACTTTCGGCTTTTGACATTGTTGGATCCTGACCACAACCTAAAATGAAAGAAGAAAACCACAAAGAATCATCTACAAGAACTTTATTATATTTAATATACTTATCTAATTTTGTCATTGTAATCCAATTAATATTACGCACGATTTAAACTCACTACCTAGAATGTAAGAAAGAATACTTAAAATTAAGAATTATTTGTATACAACAAAAATTAAGACTTACGCCAAGTAACGAAATCAGCTGATGATCCGATTATGCAATTGCCGTTTTGTTTTTTGGTTTGTTTACTTCTGTCAAAATTGTAGGAACAGTAAGATAAACACAAAGTTGTAGTAGATTGTAATAATTTAATAACAGAATTTGTAATAGATTATAGCAATTGCATAATTGGGCTAAATCCGGTAATTACAAATTTATAGGTTTATAACCATAATTTCGTTATCATTATGGTCAGTTCGTTTACCATTTTCTGAGATACAGAAAAAATTGTAATGTCATGGTAGTGTGGTTGGGAATCGTGTCGTGAACAGATGTCGGATTTGTAGTGTAGAAATAAATGCAAAAAAAATAAATTTATACTTGTTGTGGAAAAAAAAATATACACGTTGCTGGTCTGGGATTGTCGTTGGGGAAATCATCCCAGTAAAATTCAGACATTGTACACATTGTTGAGTGAAGTTTTTCGAATATTTTCGGAGTGAGGGCCAGATAACATTTTCAGTTAGAATATAGCTTGGATTCCGGGGTGCGAAAGATTGTGAAATGAATGGTCGAGGTGTACCAGTCGAAATATCGCAATAAATGTGTTTATTGGAGTTAATCTTTATTGGAACTTGCTTAAGATTTAGTGACATGCTATTACTATGCAAGAGTTCTCGCAATTCCGCATCGTTGGTTTGTGCATCCGCGATAATTGTATAGTCAATGCTTTCAGGAACAGAAATTAGATCTATACGTGATAAGGTATCTTGAACGACGTTGTTAATGCCGGAGATGTGCTGTATATATCGGTTGTAAATTGATCGATGAAATCTAGATGCCGAAATTGACGCGGGGATGCTTTATCCGGATTCTGATAAAATGCGTAGACTAGGGGTTTGTGGTCAGTGAACAATGTAAATTCACGACCTTCGAGGAGATGCCGAAAGTGCTTAATGCCCGAGTAAGCTGCGAGCAGCTCTCTATCGTAAGCACTGTATCGTTGCTGCGTCTCGCTCAGACGGACAGATAAAAACTAAGCGGCTGCCATGCATTCGAGACAAACTGCTGTACCACTGCTCTGATTGCGTGATCGGATGCGTCGACCATAACTGCCAACTGAGCATCGGGGGGATTGGGTGTGCAAGGAGTGCCGCTTGACAAAGTTTCTCCTTGCAATTGGTAAATGCCTCAATGACTGCTGAAGTCCATTCGATTGGTGTTTTTTTGTTCTTCTTGTAGCCTTTCAAGAAGACGTTAAGTAAAACTTGGTCTGCAGCAGCGCTGGGAATGAAACGGCTGAACAAATTGATCATACCCAACAATCGTTTAACTTGATCAACCCTTACAGGCCGTTCGAAATGTTTAATGATATGAACTTGGTCTGGAAGTGGAAGAATGCCTTGTTCGTTTATTAAGTGACCAAGAAATTTAATTTCGGCTAATGCAAAGACGCATTTGTCGGAATTAATGATCAAACCATGGTCTGATAATTTTTGAAAAACAATCTTGAGGTGCTTAGGATGATTTCGAACGACTTAGATGCGATCAGAATATCATCTAAGTAGGCGAAGCAGAACGTGAGGCCGAATAATACAGAATGCATCAGTCTTTGAAAAGTCTGTGCTGCATTCCTTAGCCCGAAAGTCATTTAGGTAAATTCAAAGAGACAAAGTGGTGTTGAGATAGCCGTCTTGGGTACATGTGATGGTTCGATCGGGATTTGGTGGTACGCTTGAACAACTCGCGAGCGTGTTTTTGCAGAGGTTTGCTGACCAGTGGTTTCTAGCCGATGCGTCACGGTATGCTTGATAGCCGTGCTGCTTAATTAGCGACTTGTGATTTCCGTAAACAGTTTCAGAAGGTTTTGATTTTGTGTAGGGATTGTGGTTCGATTAATGCATGACAAACTTTGCGCTGCCATTTGGGTCAGCAGACCTGTAACAGACACTGAAGTCAACGGATCGATGATCTTCCGTCTACTTATGTCCACTGCGAGACCTGTGCGCCTGAGAAAAATCGGCACCGAGTATAGGCGTCGAAACGTCTGCGATAACGAATTCCCATATAAATTCGCGGCGCAAGCCAATATCTAATTTTATGTTTTTGTACCTTACGCTAGGACCGGTGTACCGTTTGCTGCATACACATTTAGAGTGGTTATTGCCTTTATTGGTTTAAAATTTTTACAAGGAACTATTGACAAGTCTGGAAGGCGACTGGAAGTGGTGTCATCATTGACTGTCGCCAGTGTCTGATGACCTTGTAAAAATTTTGTTTTGCAATGTCTGGATTATGTAAATTACCAGTATTGTTTTTAACACGATACGTGCATCCATCAATACATTTTTCGGCTTTGTCACCGAATTTGTAATGATAATAGCACGTTTGATATTTGGGATTAATTCGTCGTCTAGAGTTAGATCGACTGTGTGTATGCTGTCGGTTGGAACTTGCCTGCGAACGTGATCGTGTATTGCTTGATTGCCTATTGCTGGTCGCAACTAACTGACTTACTTCGCTTATAATGTTATCGCGGAATCGTGTTAACAATGCTTCGATGTTGGTTGGTTGTGGTGCTTGTGGACTGCTCTAGTGGAGAAACGCCATGGATTGCAACTCGCGAGTGCGACATTCTTTCTTTCCATAACCGCATCGGATCGTTCGGTCAATGTGTTTAAATGCACGTCATTCTCAAACGGTGTTAGTACTAATTGGACCTGTTGCGGTAGACGAGACATCCAGAGCTGTTGTAAAGTTTTTTCGACGAAGTCGCCACCAGCGTTTAGTTTAAACTCGCTTAGTAGTTGCGACGGTTTTTTGTCACCGAGCTAGATACCGCGTAGAATATTGCTAATTTTGGATTTTTTAGACTCTCCGAGGACGCGAATTACCTCGTCGCGAAACGTGGTGTAATTAGTGTTGTTTTTGTCACGTAATATGAGATCCGCGAACGTATGTTCGTGAGAGTGTTACAAGGTGTTTTGCTAAGATTTCTAAGTGGTGTATTTCGGGAATTTTTATCAGAACTAATTAAAACGGCATTTAATCCGCATCGAGGCCTTTTCATGATCACAACTGACAACCATCTATATTCAAATCCATCAGTTGTTAAAATTGTAGAAGACTAACAGAAACACTATTATTTTATTGGACGAATATTGGGTAACGCATTGTACGAAAATTTACTGGTTGATCTTCCATTGGTCGAGCTCTTCGAATCGAAATTGACCGGTAAGCATTTGGATATCGATATACATCAGCGGCATCACTGGATCTCATTTTGTATTGAAATTTGCTATCACTCAAAGTCAGAGCCATCGAGTGGTCTAAAGAAGCTGAAGAAGCGTTTGTTCGATGGGAAATTCAGCTAAGCAACGCTTCACTTTTATTCAATCCTTGTTCAACAGCTAAATTAGCACTTATGGTTGATGCATCCGACACGGCAATTCTAGCTGTAATCCAATAAACGAGTAAAGGTGACTATGGCGAATAGCAACCACTGACATTTTTTCCGCAAAATTATCAACTACACAGCAACGGTAGAGCGCATATGATAGAGAGCCCCTAGCCGCGTACTCAGCTGTCAAGAAATTTCGGCATCTGATGGAAGGTCGTTCATTCACGTTATTCAAGGATCACAAACCGTTGATATACGAGTTCATGCAGAATCCGTCAAAGGCGTCACCAAGACAATTCCGCTACCTAGATTTTATCGGGCAATTTGCAACCGACATTCAGCATATCTCAGGATGTGATAGTGTTGTCGCCGATACTCTGTTACGGTTGAATTACATCGCCTTGCCTGAATCTATCAAATACGATGCAATTGCAGATGCGCAGCAAGTAGACAATAACCTAAAAGAATTACTGGCATCACCAACCGGTCTTCAGTTTAAAAAAATTCCCGTAACGTTGAATTCCTCTAAATTGTTATTGTGTGATGTTTCCTCAGGCAATATGCGACCATTTATCCCCACGGATTTCCGAGAAGCAGGGGTTGAAGCTAACTACAACTTATCGCATCCAGGAGTACAGACATCAGTGAAAGCCATGTCGGACCAGCTTGTGTGGGTTAGTATTAAAAGAGACGTGAAACAAATGGCTCAGTGTTGTTAGGCGTGCCAGCGGTCGTAAGAGGCAAAGCACACCAAGAGTCCCTTGAAAAATTATACACCTGTGGTAAAAAGATTTTTCGAGATTCATCTAGATATTGTTGGTCCGTTACCAATATCGGAAGGTCAGCGATATTGCGTTACACTTATTGATCGCTTTACCAGGTGGTCTGAAGCAATCTCAATTCAGGATATCAGAGCCGAAACTGTGGCAATCGCCGTATTCAATAATTGGATTTCTCTGTTTGGAGTACCTTATTCGATAGTAACGAACCAAAGTTCCCAATTTTCCATATTATTCGGGTTCGAGCACAAAAGCTCTACGCCATATACTCCAAAATGCAACGGATTCATTGAAAGGTGGCACGGGACACTGAAACCTGCTATCATGTATCACGAGTTGTGGACACGAGTTTTACCGACCGTGTTATTGGGGCTACGAACTACGTATCGTGAGGATTTAAAAACTAGCTCTGCCAAATTATAGTTTTTGGTTAGCAGATTGGCATTCATAGCCAATTGCTAATATAATCAAAAAAATCCCCCGAATCAGTCAGATTTCGTCAAAGAACTATGAGAGTATTTCAATCAAATTCGCCCGATTCCATTTATCACGTCACTGCGGCCAAAACATATTTGCGTCACGGGAATTGAACAAATGTACACATGTGTTCGTTCAAACCGACCTATGCAAAAGATCACTACAGCCGCCTTACGAAGGTCCTTTCCGTGTTGTTAGCTGGAATGAAAAATCATTCATTCTGGAGATAAGAGGAAAAATTAGTAATATTTCAATCGACAGATTGAAGCCGTGTTTCATTGAAGATTACGCAACTGAAATATCAACAGATAAAAATAAGCAAATTTCAAGACCAATTTACCGATAGAGGGATTGTCCGATAATTCGCGCTCAATAAAGGTACAATTCAACCTCCAACCACAACCACCAGTCAAATGAAAAACAATCAGGTCACAGAGCAATAAGAAATCATGCTTGAAAGCAGATGAAACAACAAGCTTCATCCCAAAATCATCAGTAAAAAGAGCAGAAAGATCTACTAAAGTACCAGTACGCTTCGCAGTATCGTTCATCAGTGATTCACTTGTAAGGGGGTGATGTGGCGTTCCACCTTTAAGATTTAAATCAGAATTTACTTTATCCGCCGTCCGCCATCTAATTGTCGTAATCCAAATTAGCAAATGGTTTTGTCGTTTGGTGACAAACAATATAGGACCATAACTTAAAACGTATTTTCTTAACCCTGACACAAATAAAACGCTAGTCAAATAGTATTTCTTATTTTGACCACAAAATGAGTGATTTATATGGCATGTAGTATACCATCGGAAAGGGCAGAAACAAGAAAAATGTTAAAATAAAGCGAATGTCAAAACAACTTTTAGTATTTTTTAAATGAATGAAAGTGACATTTTGCATACTTTTACACATTTTTTAGGATTTGGATGTCCATAAGTAATTTTTTTCTTAAACCAATTGTATTAAATAATGATTTATTTAGAATAAAATCATTGCAGAATTCAATAATAGTTATTTCGTGCCCATAAAGTCACGAAATCGAGGGCCGAAAAGGCGAGATTTTGAGTAATTAAAAAAAACTTAAATATGACATATTTCAGTTACTGTGGCACTTAGGACATCAGTTCTATTGGATGAAAGGGTCCAAATGAACCCCGCCCCTCTAATGTGCCAACAATTTTTGTCGGTTCACGCGCCAAACACTTTTAAATTGTTTACACTACTTTACTACTTAGCGTAATTTACATCAGCACAAGCGGCATTTAGAACATAATAGTATGTTCTTTACTCCTTCCCATTAAGGGTTAAGGCGACGTAGTCCAATTCAATAAATTAAATTCAAGCACATTATGACTTATATAATAACTGATATTTTTTATTGTTTCAGTTTAAATATATTTTGGTTATTATTAAAACTTATGAGCAATTTGGATCCATATGTACATATTCAACTTATGCTCGACCAAAATAACAAAGATTAATTTTATTCAGTTAGCAATAAACCACTATTAAAAATTTTACAACCACCCCAATAAACTAAACTTATATAAAATATTGTCGTCTTTGTCCTTTATGTAAGAGGCAGATTATATTTTTTATAGGCCTAAAAATACAGATCGGCCACATAGATTAAAATACTAAAATTTTATTACGATATCCGAATACTCGCATATATGATGGAAAACTATCTAATTTTTCCATTTTATTACTTTACATGAGTAATGTGCAAAGTATTTATCGGTTAGATTAGATCGATCTGTGTGTATGAAAGAATTTACCGAAATATACTCATTCTACAGTATACAGTGAAGTATGTCGTACAACCAAGAGGGGCGAAAAGGGTTATTCATTTATTTTTTCTTGTTCAACAAATTATTATGTAAATTATATTTCGCATGCAACATAAAGAGCTTTAATACTTCATACATAAAAACTGGAGAATAAAATTTTTAAATTTCCTCAATAAATTTTATCATTGTTTGGTACGTCCCCTGGAGGACGAGAAAAGCAATATAAAATGATGACATATGTCACTCAACGGCAAAATTATAATGTGTCCCCACAATTTATATTATTATACAATGATAAGATAATTTTTGCTCTAAATACGTTCGTATATTTTCTCGGATTTTCCTCTGATTTATTATTGAGATGAATTGACAAATTTATGGTATATTGTGAGGTTGTGTTTAAGCGTATACGCCAAATCACGATATAAATACCTTTTATAAATTAATTACATACATTTTTAAACTCCTCTTCCTTCGGTATTTTGAAAATTTCACTAATTAGTTTTTTTAAAGTTAAATTTCGAGAACTTTTAAATTTGGCGCGGTTCAGACATACTAAACAATACAATTATCAAGAAAATTGACAACTTTTTGCGCCTACATGAAAAATACTCGTATCAATGGTGGTAGTAAAAGGCCATAACTTGCGAAAGCTACTACTATTCCATTATTAACCAAATTACAAATTTTTAATTATGGGTCGAATTCTAATTGTTCTTATTTTTATTTAATTTAATTTAATTGTATATTTAGGATTTAATTTGATTTACGACAATTGGTTTAATAAAATTATTTTAATAGATCAAACGAATATGATTATATAGAAAATTGACGTATTTGAGGAGGGAAATTTCCCGAACAGAGTTACGCGATTCCTATTTAAATTAAATTTTAATTCTAATTAATACTTTTTTTAGGAAGCTTGCACATTTTTATGGCTTGGAGACTACAGAATAAAATTTGAATGCAGACAAATATTGCTGTACTTAGATAGTTTTGTATTTTCGGGGTTCATGGCACTTCTTTAATTAAATTATTTTTTAGGTTGTTCGGGAGACTGTAAATTGGTAAAGGTTATGGTAAAGGTTATGGTTAGTTTCTTCTAAGTTAGATAAATAATTATCGCTGGTTGTCAATTATATTTTTTTGGGGTGGAGGAAATGTTAATCACAATGTTGGGCAATGTTCTGTAGAACGAACGGTTCAGCAGAATAGATAATTAGTCAACCAAAACTATGCAATGGTACAACCAAAAGGAAATAATAGTGGAGACTGTGGATTCTGGGGAGGGCCATCTATTGCATTATCAGGGAACATCAAATCCGTTCCAGAGAAGATCAAATTTACAAAGATCACCGATAAAGAAAAATAGGCGCAACTCGGTCGCTGACCAAGCCGATGCTTTTTCTAACGATATAACTTGATGTACTGGACCAAATATTACACGAAATAAATGATGCCACCTGAAATTTTACTTTGCAAATAGCCGAATCTAGTAAAACAAATAGTGACATAGAAAAGGACAATATGGATCTCTTGGCGAGACTAGAGCATATAAGGCAATTATTTGCCAAGCTAAGTAAAGAAATTGAGTAACTAAAGCAAGAAAATGAAAACATAAAAATGAGTCGGTATTCAAAAGAAGATTGCGATATAGGAAGCATTGAACCAGACAAACTCATCTTCTCCACTGATGAAGATGAACTACAAAGAGAGACGGACTGGATCCTAAAGAAGAAAAAACAGTCCAGGAAGAGTAAGAAAAGAAAAGCTGAATCATCACCTGAGGCTGAGCAATTAAATGGTAGGGGACAATCTAGTCCATCTTCAAAAGATGTTCTACCCAAAGCCAATCATCCAAAAGTTAGTAAATCTACCAAGAACATTACACTAAATTTGGTGCAACCGAAAGAAAAATCACCCCCACAAATAAATATTGTGGGTGTAGCAAGTTACCCAGAAAATCAGTGACTGACGGAGTCGGTTACTGACAAAGACTATAAGGTAACAGAGTTAAACATTTGCGTTTGAAAAATTAATACTCTGGACTCAGATACTTATAGAACCTTATTTATGAAATTGAATGCTGAAAAGTATCAGTGGTTACGAGAGCAAACAGGCCCGACCTATAAAAATTTTAACAAGAGGTTTTCATCACACTTGGTCAAGCAAAGAAGTAATGGAAGACTTACCAAATAAAGGTCTTAAAATACTAGATGCTGTGAATATTGTTAGAAAAGAGAAAACAGAAATCCAGGATGTGTAAAATGCTCAGGTAATCATTTTACCCAGGCATGTACAATAGGACGAGATGTGCCAGCCAAGTGTACAAATTATAAGGGCCAACATCCGGCTAATTATCGAGGCTGTGAGGTTGCTAAACACCCTTAAAAATTAAAAGATAAAACAAGAAATCAACCGCAAAATCACGAAAATCGAAGGGTTCAAATATCAAATCAGATGGATAAAAACCCACAACCAAGCAATACAGGGCAAAGAAGTTCATTTGCGCAGGTAGTAAAAGGTTTGGGTTCAACCAAACAAAGGCTCTGGAAATAACCAAATTACGCAAAACATGATGAACAGCATTGCAGCTATTACAAAGCGGCTAGATGACCAAAGTAATCTGAACAACACGATAGTTGATCAACTGAAGAAAATGCAACTCCCTCAACGCAATCCAACAAAAAATGTTAAGTAAGAACACAACTTTCAAAATAGCAATCTGGAATGCGAATGGCATTATGCAACATATTCCAGAAATAAAAATATTTTTAAATTCAGAAAAAATCGACATTTTCTTAATATCTGAAAGCCATCTAGTTAAACGTTCGTTTGTCAAAATACGGGGTTATAACTTATATCACTCCATTCATCCAGCGGACAGAGCAAGAGGTGGTTCGGCATTACTAATAAAATAAACTATAAACCTCCATCTAGAATCAAATATCGATGAAGAAACAATGCAAGCCACTACTGTAAGGATCCAAATTAAACACAGACAGCTTACTGTCTCTGCTATATATTGTCCTCCCAGGCATAACTTGAAAAGATAGGACTACCTTAAACTATTTAAATCGCTTGGACGTGACTTTATTATTGGTGGTGACTTTAATGCGAAAAACACCTATTGGGCATCTAGACTTACGACGTCAAAAGGTAAAAAATTGCTTCAAGCAGGGCAGACATCAAAATGTGAATTTTTCTCTGGTGGTTCCCCAGCATACTGGCCCATTGGCGGAACGAAGATACCTGACCTAATAGACTTTTATGTAACAAGAGGTATATCCTAGAACTATATTCACATTCAAGACAGTAATTCTCTAGTGTCGCGGATCATTCTCCGATTATCATGACAGTTAGTGAAATGGTAATTCTAAGGCAGAGTGCACCCAGATTAACAAACTCAAAAACAAACTGTGATTTCTTTCGAGAAGTATTGGAGGAACAAATCAATCTTTAGGTACCGATAAGAAATCCTCACCAGTTGGAAGATGAATTAGAACAATTTAATGAAGCAATTCATTATGCTGCTTTGACAAGTACCCCCATTATACAAAATAAGAAGAAGGTTAACATATCCTACCCAATGGAAGCTAGAGAGTTGGTAAGACAAAAACGACGGGCACGTAAAACCTGGCAAATAACTAGAACACCGGAGAACAAAACAATTCTTAACAATTTAGGTAACACTCTCAAATCTCTTCTTAAAGAAGTTCAAAATGCACCAATCAACAGATATCTAGTTAGTCTAACCGATGAAAAAATTCTGATTATTCGCTGTGAAAGGCGACGACGGGACTCAAAAGACCCAAAATTCGAGTGACTCCACTTAAAAAGGAGGAAGGAACCTGGGCAAGAGGTCCAAAGGAGCTGGCTGATCTGTTTGCGGAGTATCTCGAGAATACCTTCCAACCACTACCAAGACAAACGGCTAACGGAAATATAATGTCAATCTGCAAGCTAGATGATTTTGATATACGCCCAGTGACTCTCAAAGAATTAAAAGAAGAAGTAAAAAGCAACATGAATGTTAAAAAAGCCCTATGACTTGGTTACTTGCCAAATAATCAAGACTCGACCAGATAAAGGATTTCGTAAGCTATTACAAATAATCAATGCGAGCTTTCGTTTAAAATGTGTCCCGTGGGAATGGAAAGTAGTATAGAAGTAATCATGATAGTAACACCTGATAAACCGATAAAAAATCATACAAGCCAATTTCATTGCTGCCAATTATGACAAAACTCTTTGAAAAATTATTGCTAAAAAAAACAAATAATTGAGGACCGACTACTAATTCCTCCACATCAATTTGGATTCAGAGAAAAGCACTCCACAATTGAACACGTGCATAGAATCACCAACATTATTGAAATGATTATTTCGTGTTAAATTTGAGGATGAATACTCCGAACTAAAGAAAATCTCTGTCGGTGTCCCATAGAAGAGTTTTTTAGGACCAATCCAGGGATCCAACAGCAGATGAAGGAACCATAGCCACCTTTGCAGAAGACACATCAATCATGGCCATTGGAAGTAAGATTGCTGATGCAAAAGGTTTCCCATCTACCGATAGAAATTAACTGACACTCGATGCCAAGCTCAAGTGGAGAGAGCATGTCAAAAAGAAAAAAGTAGAAATTAATATTAAGTTCAGAAAAATGTATCGGCTCATAGGTAGATACTCTCAGCTTACAACACACAACAAGTTGCTGCTAAATCAGCAAATACTGCAGCCAATATGGATCTACGGTATTCAACTCTGTGGGGATGTACTTAGCAAACAAACGCCAAAATGATACAAACCTTTCAAAACAAGGTTCTCCGTAGCATCGTAAATGCTCTGTGGTATACAAAAAATGAAGACTTTCACAGGGACTTACAGATGGAATACATCACAAATGAAATAAAAAAGCATGCCTCCAAACACGAAATAAGGCTCCAGGAACATGGAAACTGCTATATTCGCCATATGACAGTTAATCATGTCGTTGAAAGAAATGACTTCAAAGAACGAGGCCACTTGACCTAGTAAACAGACCAAATTAAAATTATATTTTAAATAGGTTTAATTAATTTTGGGACTAACCATTGGGTTTTGCTAAATCTTGGCCGTACATTCTAGTCAATCAATCAATCAATCGAAAAAAATATTTATAGTGCAACACGAAATGAAATTTTTTCACAAATGAAAACTCAAAACTATGCCATCTTAAGACCTGTGTTCGTCTATAACACAACAACGTCTTTTGCTTTTCCAAACTTGTTACGAAAACGATCGTTCTGTAAAAAATCATTTCGTAAATTACGTGATGATTTTGGTCGATATTGGCGTCCTACGGAGCCTGAAATTTAAAAAATTGTTGAACGTTTTGAAAAAACTGGATCAGGTTGCAGGTCGCATATGAGGACTATCGTCCAGTTCGTACTCGAGAAGCAGCTGTAAGTTAAAGTCGCTCAAAAATCGTATTTATTTAATTGAAAAACATAATCACTAAAGCTATCTCGTTCTTTTATTTGAATCATTCTCCAGCCATAGAAATTAACAAATTTTGCATTTATTATTGATTCAAACGACTTTTTCCAATATTTTCACATAGAATGGGACCTGTAAATTTTGCCATAGTTAACTAAACTCAACACCTTTATTTTAACTATACTTTACTATTAGTTTTGCTTGTGAATAAATTGGTTCCGAACAGGAATTAAATTGTTTTGTATTTCAGATTTAATGAATTTAGCTAAAAATTAATTTTGAAAATTTTTCGTTAATTCAACTAAATAAACATTTTTGATTTACAAAAAAATACTTTTCAATATCACATATCGACATTTTCGGTTGCCTATATCTGCAAATCTGCCTTGTCGACACTTATCGACTGTCATTTATTCTTGATTATGTTAATCTGCATTATCGACATGTATCCGCTAATTTTAATTGATATGACCGAATCGGCATTATCGACATTTAGTCAACTAAAGGCCGTACGAACTAAATCCATTTGGCTTTCTCTTCGGCGGGAGGAGTTTAATGGAAATTAGGTTTTACTAAAAAAATGTAGTTATTAAGCCATTCTGCAAAATCTGCAAAGCCAGATCACTACAATCGGAAAACCGGCAGTTTAACGCAATGAGAACTGGGCCAATACGTTCAAAAATCCTAAACATTCAACCCAGTTTCAACCCATCACAGAAAACATCAATAGCTATCAGGCTGTCACTATAATTAAAACGATCTGCAAAAATAAACTGACCTTCATCTTAAGCGCTTTTAATTAAAAAAAAAGAAAGTGACTACAATCTAATCGTAATATTAAATATTTTAATCTAAAATGAAAAATAAACAAAAAATGCGCCACTGTGATTATTAATGAAATTGAATCACTGAACCTTGGACTGACAGTGGGGCGCTTATTAGGAGTTTTTGAAAACAACGCGCTAAATTGTGTAAAGAAAAATCAAATAAAATTTAACCAAATTAATTCTATAGTTCAAACGGTTGCTGCGGAATCCCAAACCAGATAATAGGAAATATTAGTGTCTCAATCACTTACGTAAATGACACTAAGGCATACACTTTTGGAATACCTTTAGTATCATATCTTCTGCAATATATGTGAACGAAATACAAATGAATCCATGACCGATAAATTAACGGAATTTCAAGCTTCGCTTCTCACAAAAGTTAGAGATGCCCTCCATTTCAAAAAGTATGGCTTGAATCAAACAAATTTTTTTAAGGATAAACTAGATGTAGGAGAGGCTCATTCAATTAAGCGGAGACATTATCGAGTGTCACCAGGTGATCAACATGGCATGTACCAAATATTTCAAAAACGTTAGAAAAGAAGGTTATAATGAAAGCTCTAGCGTCCTGGTTAAATTGTACCAGAACGTAAATTTTATCAATTTTGTGTAATGCAGTTTGGCTTATGCAATACATCAGCTTCGATGTACCAACTAATGGATATTGTCGTTCTCATGAATTACAAGAAAGTATTTTTACTTACTTCGATGATTTATTAAATTTCCCCAACGTTTACGAGTAATCATCATCAAAACCTGTTCCAATCTCAAGCACCCAACTTAACAGTAAATATGAGCAAGATTCATTTTGTTATGCGACAAATTAAATGCTAATGATTTATAGATTGCAAAGATGGACTGCGTAGTGATCCACCAACAATTTTAGTAATTGTTAACTTTTCTCCTCAGCTTCAGAAGGTTTGTGTCCAACTTTGCAAAAGTGTTTGCCCCGATAACTGAACTATTGTAGTAAAACTAGGAATTCACGTGGATCGATGAAGTACTGAAGTACAACTGGTCTTTGGCAAATTTCAAAATTTATAGTTGTTGCACCCGTCTTAGTCTATCCAAACTACACTAACCTAATCATTCGAACGGACGCAGATACTGAACGATTGGGGAAGTTTTGTTCCATAAAACCGAAGATGAACAACCAATTTCGTTCATATCATCTACATTAAATAAAACCTAACGGAAGTATTCGCAATAGTCAAATCTATAAAGAAGTATAAACTCTCTATATACGATTTCCCATGGTCCGCAGACAACGGTGATTACAATGGACTATGCGGCTCTAAGATTTTTATTGTTTAAAAAAGACTTCACAGGAAAACTTGCACACTGGAGTATGAATCAAAACAAATCAAACTACTTTTTATATGCATTTTGTTCTTTAAAGGTTATAAGAAGAGACATATTCACTTCCTGCGTGTAACAAATTTAATTCAATAACAGTAGTTTACAAGTTGAAATAAAGATTTTAGTTGTATAAACAGATGTTGTGTTGCACATTTATATTTTATATTTTGGGGTTAAACTTTAACAAATATTGGGCCATAATAAGTGGGATAATTACTTCCTGCTTAAAATAAATCTACTCTGGTATACCCGAATGGTTACCCGAAATCTGAAATTATTTAATCTTCCGGATTTTTTTCAAAATTTTGTTATACAAAAATTATTTTCACTTCGTGCATGTAATAATGTTTTATACCTATAAGCATTAAGCAACAAACAACAATATACCTTTAATACATCTACATTAAACATTATATGTATTTTATATGTATATTGTCACATACTGATGCAAAAAATCTTACTAAATATGGTTAAGTAGCTACAAGTAGCGCGCTAAATCACACGTTACTGTTTTTGGTACAACGCGGGCAAGCGCTGCACCCACTTTGATCAAATAGTGTATAAAGTGCATTCAGACATCTTTATGGATTCAGCTTTCTCATGCAACATTATTTCATGGACCAAAACGATTTTGTGTATTTTTTTATATTTTCTGGAATAACTGCAGAGTTCGGTTGACCACTCTGGTCGACATCTGGCAAATATGATGTTTAAACTCAGCAATCCAACGTTCGATGATTGAACTATACTACCAACCAGTCTTGCATTAATTAAACCTAAACATATTAAAAATTTAGACAAGTATCACGCGATTACTTGTAAAAGCCAACGCCACAGTTTAAACTACCTTTCAAGCGCACAATAACACCAACCAAAAGTTTATAGCTTTAATCAATGGTAACAAGCTGGTGTCTGAAGATTTAACTATAAAAGAAAAGTTATTTTGTTGTTTCTCGCATTATAATACAGAAAGCTATACATACTGCTATATAAATTTCCAAAAAAAAAAAAAAAAAAACAACAAGAATATAATTTGAGAAGCAAAGCTAAAAAGCGAAAAACTTTTATATATATTTTCTCTACTTTTCACCGTTAATTATAAAAACTTTGCAATATAATTTTTGTTCGCTACATTTTTTCATCATCATAGTTTTTAAATACTTTTTTCGGGGTGAAACACAAAAATGGGTAAAGAGTGAAAATTAAATTAAATTCATAAGCTTTTATATTCACAACAATAGAAACAACCATAAAAAATCAGGCTTGTGTAAAAATGTTAGCGGATATTAAATCTCTAGCGTAAACAGGTAAATACATTGTTAATATTTATCACAAGCTAATATTATTTAGCATCTCCCTAGCCAAACCATTTTCGTTTCCGTTTTATTTTTGTCAATGTTAATTATTTCCTAATTGAAAATACAACAACAGTTTTAACATAAAATTAAATTAAATTTGAATTGAATCTTCAAGTTTATACTCCCGCGCCAAGAACAGCAACAAAAAATCATTAAAAACAAAATATATAAAAGACGAAAGCTTGATGAAAACATTCAAAGTTTTTCTTCGCGACTTTTATGAAAAAGCTTTGTTTCGAAATATATTTTAAATAAAAATAAAATAAACAAGCGAACAATTTTATTCTGGAGAATAGATGTCAAAAACCATAAAGTTTTGTTTCCAGGATTTATTTAAAAAAAAAAAAAATTAATTTTCGATTTTGCTCTCAACTTTACGAAAACAAAATTAAAATTGTAATACAAAACAAAGTTTTCGATTAATATTTATGTACTCGCCTCATTTTATCAATATACCAATGATGGAGCTTTTTTTCAATTTAATAGGAAAAAGTTTTATCATCACAAAAACACAATTATTTTGTGTGTGATACTCACGCTGAAAACAAGCAAGACAATAAAACATAAAATTCAATAACACATACACATTTACAACGATATATATATAAAAAAGTTTTCACTTAGCAGAAAGCTCACAAACAACAACACACAAAATTCCTACATCTATTTATTCGGTTATGGTTACGTTATTGTTAAACGGTACAACTTTGAGCTTTTTTTTAGTAATTCTGCCATGTTTTTTATATTATTATTTCAATTTACCAAACCAGCTACGAAAATAGCAAAAACATTTTTTTTTGTTTTGAAAAAGTTCGGTAGTGTAGTTTCGTCGTCAAAATGTGTATACAGTACTAGATTATGTTACACAAGGTATACACAATGTAAAAAGTAGAAAGAAAGCTAAGAAAGTTTTACCTTTCAGAGCTCTAGTTTTGTGTACAAAATTCGATATCGAGATAATCGGAAATTGTTTAGAGTTAGTTTTTCCAATAAAAAATCGGTTTCAATCACATTTAATTTAGATTACTGCAGCTACATTTTATTGAACTTAAATTACAAAATAAAGTTTTATTTTTCAGTTGTTTAGGATTGCATTTCGTTAACAAATTTTATTACGTTTAAATTGAAATAAAATAGTTTTTTTTATTTTTTATTTAGTGCACAATGAAAATTTGATGAAAAAGTTTATCAGTTGTACCTGTGTTATTGTTTAAAACTGTTCTTGCTTTTGATACATTCTTTATTCGAATAACTATGGTTTGGCTAAAAATGTTTCTTAAATGTTTCTAAAAAAATTCCGATCGATTGTATATTTTGATAGATAAATAAAAACATTAATAGTTTGTGTGTTTTGCGTAATTCACACACTAATAAGGGTGTTGAGCGGCAGACTAACAACCTTCTCTCACAAATATGGAGTGCCCCATTAGGACCGCATATTTTGCACAATTTTTTCAACAATTCCATTATCCGAACTATCGCTCATGGTGCATGCATGGGACGTTGAAAGATCATTTTTGGATTCTCATCTCGCCAAATGCGACAATTCTGTTTGTTGGCATAGCCATCAAGATCAAAATGCGTCTCGTCGGATTAGATGATTTTCTTCGAAAACTCACAATTTACTATTTGTTGCTATAAGATCCATTCTTTGAACGTTAGGTGCTGCGCATGGTCTGCTGGCTTCAAATATTATGTCAACTGAATCTTGTAAATTCACTAAAAATTGATTCGATAAAGTTTTAATTGCTGAGAACGATTGCAAATCGAGATGTGAAGGTTTTGGTCAATACTTTCACGAGCTGGTACAATATTTTCAATAGACCGAACGAATGTTTTCATTAGCTGCACGAACACGGACAGGTGTCCTCTATATCCACAAAAATCTTTACATTTCGGTAATGGATTTTGACAATTTCTATACGTTATGTGTCCGAGACACCGTGTTGTTACCGAGACAAAAATATGGTGAAATTCTTAATAGGCAGTCTAATGGGACATTTTTTATGCTATGAACCCTACACAATGGTCTTGGATTACCATATCGGGCTCATTACCTCGAAAACTGAACTGTTAAGACCTGGCGATCTCCAAAATCTTTTCAATCAGGCAAAATTTCTCCATTAGATGAATAAATGGTTACACTTTCCATTACTGCGGCCGTTTGTATCAGGTAATTGGCGGATATAAAAGGTGGATGCATTGCGTAGTGCAGTCTGCCTCTTGCTTTATCTCAGAGCTATTGGCATAATTTTCAAAAAATTATCAAAACTCTGAACTGAACAAGACGACAACAATGGCGGTCAAAGGCAATGGAACGCACAAACTAAAATAACTTCTTATCACGGCGAAAACATCCGCTTTCGGAATTTAAGTTGCTCCAGAATTCTAAATATTAATCGATTTTTTCGCCGGCTACTTTAATCGCGTTTTAAATTTCTTTGAATTTTCTTTATATTTGTGTCACTACTGAGAGAAAAATTCCGAGTACTTAAATAATTTTTCATGTTACATTTACATGAATGTTTTCGTCCTTGTTTGGTTTGTGCATTGATAACTATTTGGTATGTGCATTGATAGTGTACCGAAAACAACGCCGAAAACACCCAAACTATGTATGATGTAGTAATTCTTAGTTGTTTTCTATAAACGTGAAATACAACATCAGACAAATGGCCACCACGAAACCTCTGGCACAGGATTATTCTTTTGTCGAAATTTTAAATAACGATTTCGCAAAAATGTGAATGTTTTTCACCATTAACGCGACGTATTTCCTCTTTAAGATGTTCAACTGTTTCAGGCTTATTCGCATATACCTTTTCCTTCACATGGCTCCAAAGGAAAAAATCCATCTTTTCCTGAAACTTAGTCGAGGTAACACCATTGTTTCACGTGCTGTGTAGCAAGTCGCACCGTTTTGTTGGAAAAACATGTCCTCCACATAAATTACATCCAATTCGCACCACAACTCCGTTAACATTTCGCGATACCGCACTCCATTAAGTTAGCGCCTTTCCAGCTGAATTTTCAAAGAAATACGGCCCAATTACTCCGCCAGCCCAAAATGCACACCAAACAGTTAGCCGCGGTGAATGCATTGGTTGTTTGAGTATCACACGAGGATTTTCTGCACCCCAAGTCCGACAGTTTTGCTTATTTACGTGCGTATACGTCGAGTTGAAAATGTGCTTCATCTGAAAAAATGATTTTCTTCGATAAATCAGCATTAATTTGATGATGTTCCAACACCTAATCAGCAAATTCACGGCGCTGCGCACCTTGTACGCGTGCAAATGCAGATCTTTTACCAAAATTCGTTGCACAGTGCTTTTGGACATGTTTAGTTCTTGACCACGATACCGAATGAAAGTTCCTGGATTCTCGGCCACAAATTCCCTTACTGTGGCTATACTCTCGAGTGACCGACAAGGACGACGACGATCAATGATGTTTTGGTACATCAGCGTAAATTTGGTTTCAAATTTTGTAATTAAACGCCTAACTGTCGATTCATTTGGCGCATTAATGCGATCGAAAACTTTACGTAATTGGCGAACGGTTTTCCTAAAGCTTTCACCATTTTTGTAATGTGTTTTTACAATAATTAAAGGTTGTTGGTTTGAATACTTCTCCATATTCTTAAATCGCGTGGTCTGTACGGGACAACTGTCAAAAAAATTACCGTGCAACTCCTATTAACAAAATGGCGGCAAATTTAAATCCGGCGCTCTTGCTGAGACACCCTTTACATCTATACAACATCATCCTGTGATTGGTGTTGTCGAATCCCCAGTAGGAAGTATTTGTGTCAGTGCTGATCGTGTTTTGGACCAGCAAACAAAAAGAAATAAATTAAAAAGACCATCCGCGATTTATAATTGAGCATCGCCGAAAAGGACACATTTGATGACGCATTGCTAAATAGGGTGTTTGGGGAGACCTCTCTTATTCCACTATTGATGATTACGCGTTCATGAAAGAAGTTCGGGAATTTTGAATGCGATGTGGTCTGAAATAGTTAAGGAATTGAGTACAGAGACTGGTAACCTCAATTTTAATACAGTGAAGGATTCCTTTAAATACCACAGGGACGAATACTCGAGATACAAAAGCAGTACGACTAAAGTCTCACGCGGCTCTGGCGCAGTGCTGAGAATTACGGCAAAGCATTTAAATATATTACGGCAACTAGAGAGCGTGATGCTCTCATTGCCAAAAATGGCCAAAACGGTTTAATACGTTATTGCATGTCCTACCTGAGCCACAGTTAAGCAAAGCTCACAGAATTAGGAAGTATCGAATAATACTGAGAGAAATCACCGACTCAAGCCCGGCATTACTAACAGTTCAATTAACCAATCCCTAGCAGATGCTTCAAGAGGTAAATCAAGAATCAATCGTCGAAATTCAATCAATCAAGTCAATAGCTCAGAATTACTTCGTTAGACAATCGATAATAAATGATTAGAAGTCGATACCAGTATGTATATTGTAGCTGATATAGATTTTATGTTGCAGCCGAACTCAAACTGCTTGGTATGTTACATGTTTAGGATTTTACCCGCTGGGGATATTACGTCCGTCGTTAAAACCATCGTTAAATGCCGTTAAGGAAGACCCGCCAGGAATTGAAGAACCCTCGGACGTGGCGAAGATTTTTAGATAGATGACTGGTTCTTCATTAAAATATAAAAAAATCAGAAGCAGCATTCATGTAGAAAAAAATTCAGCTCTATGGAATGGAACTGATATTAGATAATAAAATATAGATTACCATTAACCAAATATTATTTTGCCTCAGCTATTCGTTCTGATGAAATTTAGTACTACCACAACAACAATTTGATGGTAGGTTCGAAGATTCATGGTAATTTGGCTAACCTTTTAATACGCTTCCGCAAACATTGGTACATGTACATCTTGATAATATTGACAAAAACCATTCCGGCAGATTTCCATTTCCAATAAACATAAAGAATACGTACCAAAGCATTAATGCATTCGGTTATGAAGAAACATTCACAATAGCAGCTAGTGATACTTTCGCTTTCAAAATAAAGCCAGAAAGAGCAAGATCACCAACGAAAAATAATTTGCGAAGCTTCACGTTTAATTGATCCTCTCGGTTTCATTTCCCCATCCATAATTCTAATTAAGATATTGTTTCAGAAATTGTGGCTCCTGAAATTAGACTGAGACGACAAATTCACAAGTGAAATAGAAGAGAAATGCATAAAAATTCCGAGATTTACAAACCAGCGAGGCGGGATACAGAAACACGGTTTCTTGTCGCGAGTGAACTAGCCTACTGCGCAGTGATATACAACAGGACAATTCTCTAAGATGGAAGCATCACAACACATCTATTGACCTCAAAAACGAAAGTGTCACCGTTAAAAAGATATCCTTACCACGACTAGAAATATGTGCTTCCCATTTAGTAGCGAAACTGATGTCTAAAGTAAGAGAAACAATAAAGGTAGATGCAACATTTCCCCAGACGTCATTGGGCTCACATCAAATCCAGAGATAATCCAGCAGATTAAGGCTCACGGGGTGTGAAACGAGATAAAATAATCAACCTTATGCAGTGGTCTGGAATGATTGGTCCAATCAGAAACATCGTGGCTAATAAATGAGAATATAAATTACAAGCAAATGAGCATAACATTGAATACAGCAAAGCAGCAATGTCGTCCGTTACTCTTTACATTCAATGCAATAGATATGATGATTCCTGGCTAGAAGAACTTTTTGAAGGAGAATTTAGACTTCAAAAAGTACTCGGAGTAATTGCATATGAATACTGAGATTCGTACAAGCACTAAAACAATCCCAACAATACAACGACATAAAAGAGTAAGCAGCAGTTCAAGACTTTTATCATTTGCACCTTTCATCGATGAAGAAGGTATTCTGAGAGTAGGTGGCAGGTTGCAAAATTAAATTTGCCTTCGACAGCAAGCATCCCATAATAATTCCCCAGAAACACATGTTTACGAATCCAGTTGTATGGGATGTCCATTTATTCAAATTGCATGCTGGTCCGCAACGCTTACATTGATCCATGTACGGCAGAAGTATTGGGTGATAAACGGACAAAGCCGAATTAAGAGCATTTTGAAAAAATACGTCATTTGTACGAGATACGCAGCTAAAGTAACCACGCAGGTGATGAGGAATTTGCCACCTGAAACGGTCACTCTGATAGGGCTACTTGAAAACTATGGCATTGACTTTGCAGGACCGATATATATTCTGGCAAGAAAGGGTAGAGGCCACACAACTGTAACAAAGGGATAATATGTATATTGGTCTGTCTGTCCGTGAAGGCGATTCATGTTGAAGGTATCACAACACTTTGGTGGATTGTGGGTAGGCGACCGTGCAATCATTCAAAAAACATCTGCTTAAAGCTACTTATAATATCAATATTACATTCGAGGAGATGATTACCTTAACTATGTCAAATCGAAAGCATATTAAACTCGATACCTTACCGCATATTTCTTGATTGGAACATTTTTATCATCGGTTCCAGAGTCAGACTTCAATTCGAAAGAATATCTATTTTCAAGATGGCAAATAATACAGCATTTTGGAACAGGCATTATTTGGAATATCTAAACAATTTACAACAACGACAAAAATAGCAAAAAAATCCAGGATAATTTCAAAGTCGGCGATATAGTGTTATTGAAGGAAGCCAATACTCCGGAATGCAAATGGCCATTAGCTCGTATTATAGAAATTCATCCTGGATCAGATGACATGGTGCGATCTGTAACATTGAAAACATCTTCGTCCATATTTCAACGTCCAGCCGTAAAATTATGCTGATTTCCACCTATAGGTCATCAATGGGGCGGAGTATATTCACGACGATTCCAGAAAATCAAAGGGAATACAAAGAATCATTTTCATTCACATACTTATCTAATTACACCGAACAAATAAGTAGTTACCCGCAAAACCATTAGTATTAAAATTCCATAAAATAATAATTACAATATTAGATTTCAGATGTCACTTCAAATCAATATTATTTTAAGAAAATCATACTTGAATATTTCAACGCTAGATGGCACTTTGTCAATTTTTTTTGTTTTTTGTCAAAAAAAGATGAAACTCACGAATAAGAAAATTAGAACATTCTTGATGTAAGTGCAGTAAGAATCGTTTGCAAATTAAAGAATAAAAATTGTAAAAATTATTTAAAAATAAACAAGGTGTTATATAGAAGTGAAAACATTGAGCTATACACAAGTTGGAACCAGTGACCACTAATTAATTAAAACTGCGCGGCGAATATCATATTAACACAAAAAAGGGAGACCTTGGTATTGCGTCCATGGTTCCACACTCAACCTGTGTCCCTATTATGGTAATTCCCCCGGAGTAGAGAATTGGGGAAAGATTGTTGGGGAAAGATGTGTTTCTACTTTTTATTTCACATTTTTTTTCTGACATACTGAGATAAACAGTAAACAGTTTCATTTTTTTGAAAACAATATTAAATGGGGAATAATTTTCCCTGCCAATTTAGATATGATAAATTATTTTCAATTTATAAATATTACCGGTGTGAAGTTTCTAACAAAAAATAACAAAAAAGCCAAATTATATATGTGTTGGTAACACTCAATATTAAATTCTTATTAGAAAAAATTGAGTGAGATTTATTACACTGTAAAATTATTTTCCGAATGAAGATATCTTAAAATTAAATTTTTTTAAATATAATTTATTCAAAAATACAAAATATTAATGAAATGCAATGATTATTAAAACAGATAAGAAAAAACAAATAAAAATCAAGTGAGAATTAGTTAACAAATAAATAAAAGTAAAAGCTATAACAGAAAAATATCAGAATTGTTTATTGAAATTTCTCGATCAAAATACTTTGTATTTTATCAATCTGGGCCAATAACAAGCTACTTCCAGAGATTAGGGCAAGACACCACTGTATAGGTCGAATTGGCCTATCTCTAAAGAACATTTTCCGGTATAACGTTTGCCCAAGCGGAGAAAATGCAACCTTGTTAATAGCAATTTTCCACCGTAAATATTGAATATTTATCAATCTGGGCCAATAACAAGCCACTTCCAGAGATTAGGGCAAGACACCACTGTATAGGTCGAATTGGCCTATCTCTAAAGAACATTTTCCGGTATAAGGTTTTCCCAAGCGGAGAAAACGCAACTTTGTTAATAGCAATTTTCCACCGTAAATTTTGAGTATTTATCAATCTGGACCAATAACAAGCCACTTCCAGAGATTAGGGCAAAACACCACTATATACGTTGAATTGGCCTATCTCTAAAGAACATTTTCCGGTATAAGGTTTTCCCAAGCGGAGAAAATGCAACCTTATTAATAGCAATTTTCCACCGTAAATATTGAGTATTTATCAATCTGGGCCGAACAAGCCACTTCCAGAGATTAGGGCAAGACACCACTATATAGGTTGAATTGGCCTATCTCTAAAGAACATTTTCCGGTATAAAGTTTGCCCAAGCGGAGAAAACGCAACTTTGTTAATAGCAATTTTCCACCGTAAATTTTGAGTATTTATCAATCTGGGCCAATAACAAGCCACTTCCAGAGATTAGGGCAAAACACCACTATATACGTTGAATTGGCCTATCTCTAAAGAACATTTTCCGGTATAAGGTTTTCCCAAGCGGAGAAAATGCAACCTTCTTAATAGCAATTTTCCACCGTAAATTTTGAGTATTTATCAATCTGGGCCAATAACAAGCCACTTCCAGAGATTAGGGCAAGACACCACTATAAAGGTTGAATTGGCCTATCTCTAAAGAACATTTTCCGGTATAAGGTTTGCCCAAGCGGAGAAAATGCAATATTGTTAATAGCAATTTTCCACCGTAAATTTTGAGTATTTATCAATCTGGGCCAATAACAAGCCACTTCCAGAGATTAGGGCAAGACACCACTATATAGGTCGAATTGGCTTATCTCTAAAGAACATTTTCCGGTATAAGATTTTCCCAAGCGGAGAAAATGCAACCTTCTTAATAGCAATTTTCCACCGTAAATTTTGAGTATTTATCAATCTGGGCCAATAACAAGCCACTTCCAGAGATTAGGGCAAGACACCACTATAAAGGTTGAATTGGCCTATCTCTAAAGAACATTTTCCGGTATAAGGTTTGCCCAAGCGGAGAAAATGCAACCTTGTTAGTAGCAATTTTCCACCGTAAATTTTGAGTATTTATCAATCTGGGCCAATAACAAGCCACTTCCAGAGATTAGGGCAAGACACCACTGTATAGGTCGAATTGGCCTATCTCTAAAGAACATTTTCCGGTATAAGGTTTGCCCAAGCGGAGAAAATGCAACCTTGTTAATAGCAATTTTCCACCGTAAATTTTGAGTATTTATCAATCTGGGCCAATAACAAGCCACTTCCAGAGATTAGGGCAAGACACCACTATATAGGTTGAATTGGCCTATCTCTAAAGAACATTTTCCGGTATCAGGTTTTCCCAAGCGGAGAAAATGCAACCTTGTTAATAGCAATTTTCCAAATTTTGAGTATTTATCAATATATTTGATATTTTTTGTTGTTAAAGCGTTAATTTTATTAAATTTTGAGTATTTGTTAAGTTTTTTTAAGTTATTTAAATATTTCTTTAATATCTTTTGTGTTTATTATCCTTTTTCTATTTTATTTTGTAAATTTTGAATTTATTTAATATGGTTATAATTTTTAATAAAATTTTTACTAATTTGCATTTATAGATATTAACAGTGCAATTCACCAACACTAAAACAATTCAATATGGCGGCTATTGGAATCTATCAAAGTCCAATAAGAATTATGGCTCCGCCATGCTTTCCAATTGGAATCGTATACGTATACGTGTTATTTTTTGTTAGAAACTTCACGGGCTCTAAATATTAACATCAAACTTTTCTTCTCAGTAGGCCGAAAAAATAATATTTGATTCCCACATCGATGTTGAACGTATTAATTTAAAAAAAACTTAAATCAATTTGTCAACCATAAATCAATTCAACAGTATAGCAAACCCCCCCAAAAAATTAATTAAATAAATGTTTATTGCGTTTTTATTTTATTTTAAAATAAAAATTATTTAATTTATCCAACATACACAAACCGCACAATATTTAATAAAAATAAATAAAATTTAATTGACTTTATAATTTTGTTAAATAAAAAAAATTATTATTAAAATTTATTTGGTTTTTGCTTACATAAAAATAAAATAATATAAATAATTGTATAAATAAATCATAAAACAACAAAGAATTTTCGGTTTATATTAATTTTTTTTATAAAACACAACATTTTGAACTTTATTTTATGTGTACGACAAGAAGCACATACCAAATAAAGAAAACAATAAAAAAAATACAAAGTTTTGTCAACCAAAACAATATTATGATTATTATTATTATATTTTATTGTTTTTCATTTTTTGTTTTTTTTTTTTTCAAAAACATGAAAGTACATAAATATAAAACAAATGATTTATGTTTTGCTTTCTTTAACTTTTATTTTGAAATAATAAAAATAATTGAAGATTATTTATTAGTAATTTATTACCAAGTATGCACATAATATGTACAATACAATGTTGTAAAAAAACAATTGAATTTTATCAAATCTAATTTTGATTTTAACTTTATTCTATTCAATATTTTTCTAAAACAATTTTGTTTCGTAATAGTTTGATTTAATTTAAAATTTAATCCGATTTATATGAAAATAACATTTGAAATTTGTTTACTAGTTTATAATTTACCATAGAATTTTGAGATTCTAAAAGGTGTGAGGATGACAATCCCTTTCTAACTGAGAATGGATTTTGTACGTTTTCCTCATGCGATTCTCATTCAAATTTGTGTACGTGTACAGTGCATAATATATACTTTATTATTATTAATATATTATACATAATATATTGGAAAAGATGATAATGCAGATATTTTATTTGATATTCAGCCAAATGATGGTAATGCAGATATTATATTTTCATCCCAAACGGAAACATCGTAATATGTCGATAATGTGGAGTGCGTGGATAAACAAGTTTCACTTCTATATTCAACCGAAAAATGCCGGCAATAAAGATTTAAAAGTAACAAATAATTCATCAATTTTCTACGAGAAAAATGTCAATAACAGACATCTATAGAAAGTGGGTCATGACCATAGGCAGAGTTTAAATGTAGGTTTTAATAATGAGTAATAATGAGGTTGTGGGTGAAATTGTGACTTTCCCATTGTTTCGTCGATAAAAACGTCTATCATTCAAGATTTTGCAACATGGACATCAATCTGAGTAGGCCGATTCGATACCCAATAATCTACCTATTTTGATTATAGGTTAGGGGTAAGTCTGATGGGGTTAAAGGGGTGAAATTTTTTTTCTCTTCTTCTGACGATAAAATCGTCCATCATTCGAGATTTTGCAGCATGGACACCAATGCTAATATTAATTTGTAGACACTTGATCATAGGTAAATTTTGATTATAGGTTAGAGGTCAACCTGATAAGGTTATAGGTATGAAATGCCATATCTGTTTCAACCAGTCGACAAATGTCGATAAAGAAGTTTAATGATTATCAAGCAAAGTTGTCCATCATTCGAGATTTTGCAACCATGGACACCAATCTGACTAGGCCAATTCGGTAGCCCATAATCATAGATAGGTTTTGATGATAGGTTAGGGGTAAGTCTGTCGGGGTTACAGGGGTGAAATTTGTATTGTCTTTTCTTCTGACGATAAAATTGGCCATTATTCTGGATTTTGCAACATGGAAAAGGATCTTACTATGCTGATTCGATAGCCCATAATCATAGGTAGATTTTAATTATAAATTAGGGGTAAGTCTGATTGGGTTATAGAGGTAAAATTTTTATGTTTCCCTACTTCTGACGATAAAATCGTTCATCATTCGAGATTTTGCAACATGGACACCAGTCTGACTAGGCCGATTCGATAGCCCATGACCTTAGGTACATTTTAAATATAGGTTGGGGAAAGTCTGAATAGGTTATAGGACCTACAATCAAAATCTGCCTAAAATTATGGGCCGTCGAATCGGCCTAGTTAGTCAGATTGGTGTCCATGTTGCAAAATCTTGAATGATGAACGATTTTATCGTCAGAAGAAGGGAAACATAAAAATGTCACCCCTATACCCCTTTAGACCTACCTCTAACCTATAATCAAAATCTACCTATAGTCATGGGCGATTGAATCGGGCTAGTCAGATTGGTGTCCATGTTGCAAGATCTCGAATGATGGACGATTTTGCTTGGTATGAAACAGCTCAGACTCATTCCTAACCTATATTTAAAATCTGCCTATGGTCACGGCCCATCGAATTAACGTAGTCAGATCGGTGTAAGTCTGGCATAGTCTTGAATTGCAACCACTTTAACAACAATTAAGAACCATTTAAAGCCTGATAATTTTTAAACTTCTTTAACGTCAATTTTCGGCTGTATGAAACAGATATGGCATTCTTTTTATTACTATATTTTCTCAAGTTATTATCGCGTACAAACCTCTTTAAATGAAACTTTTTCCAAACATAATACTTTTATCGTTAAGTTATTATACATTTTTTAAAAGTTGGCCGTATGCTGTTATTAAATTGCAAATTGTTGTTGTTGTTTGTTATGATACAAATATTTTCGGATGGTTAAGTAGGTTAGTCACTTTCGACTAGAATATTTCAATTTAATATATAGTTTGTTTAACTTTCGGCCGAAATAATCAAGACACTAACTGCATTATCGATTTTTCACTTTCGGCTGGCAACTTTCGGCTAACTGTAACAAGGTATTGTGTGCAGCTATTTCTTATCATTGTGTTTATGATAATTCTCATGAAACTGCGCGAAAATACTTACAAATGCGCCTTAATGTTCATTTTCGGTCACTAGCGGTTGAGAACAAAATATCATGAGATTTTCTCCCAACCTCGCGGCTTCGGGAATATTTGACAAATGATAAGTAAATCGTTGCAATTTTATTGTGAATTATTGATTTATATTTTGAAAAATGTAAATAAAATTAATTTTATTAATATTTTTTAATAAATATTATTACAGCTTTAATTATATATTTATTTATATTTTTATTCTTAAATAATGGAAATTAATTCGAAAAAAAATTGAATAATTTAGAAAGTTGATTAACTGAGAAAATTTGAATGATAATGTAAAGTATTTTAATTTTTATTTACTCGGAATTTACTTTACTAAATTAAATGGTATTTTGAAATTTTATAAATTCACAAATTTTGTACCTAAACTTATTACTGTATTTAAAAGCCAACAAAAACGCAAAACAATACAAAACACTTACGTATACAAGGGTCAGTGCTCGCGGTTTTCACGCTGTTGTAGCAACCACACGGCTAATGCCAGTTTATAAGCCTTCGGAACGAGCTACAACATTAACATATGAACAAAATGTTTGTGTATCGGCTGGTAGCATCAAAAAACGCCATGAATATGGATATCCAAAAACAGAAACATCGCCAGAAATGGTTCGAAAGTGAAGGCCACAATTCAACGTAATCCACGACAAAGCGCAGTTCAATTGGCGGAAAATATCAATGCGTCTGCTCGTAGCTCGGGCGCATATTAAAAAATGAACTACGATTGAGCTCTACAAAATGCAAAAAAGAGCAAGATTTAACAATTCCACAAAAGGTAGTCCGCCTAGCAAAGGTGTTAAAATAATTGCACGTTGGTGGCGAGCTTGAGAATTTTTTTTTCTAATGAAACAATTTTTACGCTTCATCAACATGTAAATAAACAAAGTTGTCGTGTTTGGTTAGAGTTCAATTAGTTTGCCCAGCGAAATGCTCTGCGAAAGCAAACGCCTGTATTTGTGATGGTTTGGGCCGTGATAACTGCCACAGAACGCACGCCACTTGTTATCATTGAACAGGGCGTAAAGGTAAATCAACATATCTACTGTGAAAAGATTTTAATCGATGCTTTGGACATTTTAACAAGACCCCATCCCATAAAGCCCGTGAAACCCAACGTCTTTTACTAGAAAAAATTCCCAGCGGACATTCGTATCGGACAGACTCGATTCTATTTTACATACGATATAGGTGGCTACATTGAACAATAACATACCTTTAGTTAAATTTGAAAGGTTTGAAGATAAACTGAAGTTTTGAAATTAAAAATAAATAAAAATTGAGAAATTTACAGAATTTTTAATTGGTTACACTTCCATAGCCGACCCCTACATGCATATGCTCTGCTGCATATATAATCAGGGGTCACCACAGCTATACTCGTCGTTTTGGTTTCGCAAGGAGGACTCAAAATTTTGAAAGTTTTTCCAAAAATATTATAAAATTCCTATGCAATTTTTTTTAATTTACTACCAATTTTGAATAGACGTCTCAGCCGTACATGTGATTTATAGAAGATCAATACAAATTTGGTTGTCCTATTGTCCTAAACACGCTGAATTCCCAATTTGGCCAGAATAAACGCGATTTTATTATTATATAGGACGCCAATTAGAGGTGCGGATTATAGGACAGGGATATTCTGCAATTGCATGCTTAGATCTAAAGTATTTCTAAAACTTTTTCGGGTTGGTTTTGATTTTTTTCTGGATGCCAGTTAGATCCGAGCTGTATTTTGTTTGAAAGGCGATCGTCAAACCAATGAGGATGATTGTTTTCTGCGTGCTCTTTAATTTGAAAATCATTTATAAATGATAATTTTTTAAATACGTAATTTCGAGCAAATAAATACACTTAAACCCCATGGCCAAGTATTTCACCTCTTCCACAGCCTTTTCAAGAAATTTATTTGTGTCCGTGGAAAACACCGATTAAAACACATCTTTTGACTAGTATATAGTTCCAAAGATGGGCCACAATTTACTGCTGGAATTTTTTGCTAGTGGCACGCCGTGAATTCCAACGTCGATATAAATTTCGTGATGGGTGATGGAATATTTTTCTTAAAAAAAGTTGTATTCATTGTTGTATTACAATACGATATTAAAACCTTCCGTCCACAGGAATAAAGTAGGAGCTATCTTTAGAGGATTTTTGTATGGTTCTTATTATGTCTTTTGATAAATGTTGGTATTATTTCCTTCGAAGGATTAGCAGCGCGTTATCCGCTTCATTAGTTATAACCAACACTCACACTACCATATCAGTTGAAATGTTAGAAATTTCAAAATAGCTAGCTGTGACGTGATATCTGATACTGAAAAAGTGAATCATTATCATCAGTACCACTTTATTCAATGGAATGCATTTCCAAACATTTTGGGGTTCATCTAACACGTGTACATCTGATGTACTAGCTTGCATTTCTTTCAAACACTCATTTACTTTATTATTTTTTCTAATACAGTGTTTTTGGCCACCATTGTTTATGGCCAGCGCAATGAGAGAGGCGCTGATCATGAGAAAAGATGGAATGTATAGAACATAAATAACATTGATATTTTTGACTCAATTATGTTTCGCAAAATAGAAATCGAATTTCGCATATGCACACTATATTCTCTTTTATCTTCTCATTTGGTTCTAGAATAGTATCGGAGTAGGCAAAACAGCCAAGATTGACATTCATATGCTGTTATAGATGACAATGCTCATTGTTCTTTTGAGCAAAAAATAATCAATTTTTGATGTACATCAATTTTTGGAAATCGTAATTTTTTCGTAAATTGTACTAATACTGACAAATGAAAAATGACTATTATTGCTTATGTTTTTTTTGTAGAAATAGAAGTATGTCATTTTTAGTAACACAGTAATCTGATTGAACAAATCAAAGCCATATTAAACATCTATGCAATCTTTTCTGGGGCGAAGCACTACCAACTCTTTCACAGTTCGCTTATTTACGTAGTTGCCTGCCAAATCATTACGCAGTTGCCTGCCAAATCGAGGACGTACGGAAGGTGGGTCGGCCCATGAGTTCTGCACTGTGATAGGGGGTCATAGTTGTGTTCCATTGCATCCATATTAAACATCAAATTCTTTCATGTTCTATTGACACAAGAATATTGATATTTTTTTTAAATTTAAAAGGCGTTACTTATTAATTTACTACTAATTGTCAAAATGGTCACTAAATATTCCAACTAAATATTCCAATGACAAACAGAAAACTCAAAGGGAACTACATTTACAAAAAAGACAGTGTGTTCCTGTTTGTCCGGAAGGAGTCTTGCAATTGATATTTACACGACCCTCTATACCTAGAGCTAAAATTTTCAGTAGAGATCAGTTCGGATCCATGATTTGATCCACATTTGGAATAAAATTAATAAGTTTTCTTAATTACTAAGCGCTCAGCCGTTAAAATAGTTAAATGCTGAAAGAAATATTTTCAATACTTAATACATTTCTAACTAGCTGAATTACCCCGCCGTTGCACGAGAGGAATTAAAAATTTATTGCAGCTTACTTACTGATTGACTATCGTAAGCGATTGTGGATTCTGTTGATGTGTTTCAGCCGCTCTCGAAGAAGACGCCTCGCTTCGATTGTTTCCATGTCCTTTCTTAAACTGTTCACTTGTTTTAGAAACTCCAGAAAAGACGTTATTTTCGACGAATCGATTCAACTGATTGATACAGTACAGTATTATCTTGTGTTCGGTAAGGCAATTCTATCCCAATTACAGACGTTTTAAAGAAAAATTGCCCGAAATCACGTAGACCTCTTCAAAAATATTACAAAAATCTGCTCATTTTACTATAAATTGACGTATCTCTTAAATTCGAGCATGTGAAATTTAAAATAAAACTGTTAACGAGGCCCCTAGACCCCCAAGTCCAGACCTTTCAAAAATATGGTAAGATTGGTTCTGGACATGCAACTTATACATGAAACGATGCTGAAACGCCCATTAGGAACAAACAGACATTTTTATAATTATATGGGAGCACCTAGCTAGACCCAAAAACCCACTCATTTTTTGTATAAAGTCACTATGCAAAATATGAATCCGACCACGGATACCAGTTCCTTTCATCGTAAGCCAAACATTTAAAAACTCACCAACGTTTTATCGCAAACGAATGAATGGTATAGGGACGCATACGGAATAGGCAGAAATACATTAATTTTACTTTCAAGTACAAAATGGGGGGTACATATTGTGGCCAATACCCGACTTTCTTTCATAACAAATATACATAGATCTCAAATACACCACATTTAATCTATAAAGCGATAAATTAAACCTACTGGATTTGTAATAAAAATGATCCTGTTCTTAAAAATCGTTATTTATGCTTAAATTTTGAAAATTTAATCTTCAAAGTAAAATTTGGAAAACCTCCGACGTAAGCTAAGCAGATGTAAACCACCAAGGATCCCCCAATTTATGGAAAAAAAATTAGGATGGAGTTTTATTCCGTAGTCAATCCGCCTGGAATTTAGAGGTACTGAATTTTGGTAAAATAAGTTTCTTTTATCAAAACTTGTCATTTCCGGTAAAATTTAAAAACAAGTGATCACACTAAATTTTACTTGAAACTAAATCAATAATCGTTTTGATTATAACCGTTTTTTCGTAAATGTCATCCATTTACCTTTAAACACATTTGCAAAAATCGAAAAAACTTCTTTTCAATTTCGGCAAATCGATTTCGGCCAAAAACTACTCGGATCGCCCAATTTATGGAAAAAGCTTAAGTATGAAGTTTCACCCCAAACTGTCAATCCGTTTGGGCTGTATAGAGAACCAACATTATTTAGTCTGCACCGAACCATGCTCACATAGACACACATACAGAGATTTGTTTAAAAACATTTTTTTCAACAAAAAAAATCGGATAATGTACAACCCAAAAGGATTGGCAGATTGGTATGAAACTCCATAATTAAGCTTATTCCTTAAATTAAGGAATTCTAGCGATTTTCATATAAATCGGTCCACCGAAATGGGCAACTTCCGCATAGAAGCTTTTTCGTTTTAACTAGATATTTTAAAAATTATATCATTTACGAGCAAAACGACTAAGTTCTGAAGGATTAATAATTAAATTTGACACACCTCCCGACCACGCCAGTTTTATTTTTTTGTTTAAAATTTAAATGGAAATGACGATTTTTGATAAAAAGAAAACTGGGTTTTCAACAAAAAATTGATCTCTTCAATGAAAACTTCATACTTAAGCTTTAAGCATTTATTTTCATACTGGAATTGTATCCCACCAGAGGCTGGATGCAAGGCGAATCTTCATCATCGATAATGTTCGGTGTAGTAAACACAACTAAGGCATTCTGTTGTTGTGCAGTTTGTCATGGAGCTTTTCAATGTGCAGGTGGTATACTCTAACTGTTTGAATAGGTGAATAGGTCATGTGTACGTGAATGAATAGAGGGTGTGAATTGACCTTCAAAGGGCATTAAAACCACTACATAATTAACATTTTCTAAAAAAATTGTCCCAATGATTAATGACCGACATCGGTCCGAAAGTGACAGTTTTCGGCAAAAGTTTCAAAAAGAATATAGCATTTACGAAAAAAGGCGGATAGAAAAAAGATTGAAAATTGATTTACAAACAAAATTATTACAGACCATTGTAAAATTTTACCGGAGGTGACGAGTTTTGATAAAGAAAAATGTATTTGACCAAAATTCTGCATCTATCTACTATCCTCAAAACATCATTCTAAAAATTGTTCTATTCTGTTTCAATGGAAACTTTACAAAACAGTTTTACCAATAGTTCGGTAACCGGTGTGAAGTTTTTGGACACTTTTAAATTTTTGGACACTTTTATAATTTGGACAGAAATTTACGCGAGTGTCCAAAAATAATTTTTTAGACAAAATATGGATTTTAGACAGATATTTGGACAGGTGCGTATTTATAAATAGTGTAAATAAAAAAACTATTTCTAAAACATATTAAATTTTTGTATTTTATATTATTATGTTCAGAAATTATTTTAATCAACAGGAATATAGTATGCATACAAAAGAATGTAATTATAGCTTATGGTAAATTACAAAAATCTCAGAGATTGGCTCGCATAATGGCTATATAGGTTTGAAAGGGCATGCAGTGTGGAACTAGAATCACCTAATGCCCTTTCGAAATGAGCCGTAGGGCTCTCGGATATAATTTTTGAACATTCACGCTTTTCTCGATTTTTATATGGAAGGAAGTCGATGTGGCTTATGGTAAATTACAAAAATCTCAGAGATTGGCTCGTATAGTGGCTATATAGGTTTGAAAGGGCATGCAATGTGCAATTAAAATCACCTAATGCCATTTCGAAATGAGCCGTACGGCTCTTATATATAATTTTTGAACATTCACGCTTTTCGCGATTTTCGTATGGAAGAAAGTCGTTGTGGCTTTTGGTAAATTACAAAAACCTCAGAGATTGGCTCGTATAGTGTCTATATAGGTTTGAAAGGGCAAGCATTGTGAAATTAAAATCACCTAATGCCATTTCGTAATGAGCCGTAGGGCTCTCGTATATAATTTTTGAACATTCACGCTTTTCGCGATTTTTGTATGGAAGAAAGTCGTTGTGGCTTATGGTAAATTACAAAAATCTCAGAGATTGGCTCGCACAGTGTCTATATAGGTTTGAAAGGGCATGCAATGTGGAATTAAAATCACCTAATGCAATTTCGAAATGAGCCGTACGGCTCTCATATATAACTTTTGAACATTCACGCTTTTCGCGATTTTTGTATGGAAGAAAGTCGTTGTGGCTTATGGTAAATTACAAAAATCTCAGAGATTGGCTCGCATAGTGGCTATATAGGTTTGAAAGGGCATGCATTGTGGAATTAAAATCACAGAATGCCATTTCGAAATGAGCCGTAGGGCTCTCGGATATAATTTTTGAACATTCACGCTTTTCTCGATTTTTATATGGAAGGAAGTCGATGTGGCTTATGGTAAATTTCAAAAATCTCAGAGATTGGCTCGCATAGTGGCTATATAGGTTTAAAAGGGCATTCATTGTGGAACTAGAATCACTTAATGCCCTTTCGAAATGAGCTGTAGGGCTCTCGTATATAATTTTTGAACATTCACGCTTTTCGCGATTTTTATATGGAAGGAAGTCGTTGTGGCTTATGGTAAATTTCAAAAATCTCAGAGATTGGCTCGCATAATGGCTATATAGGTTTGAAAGGGCATGCATTGTGGAACTAGAATCACTTAATGCCCTTTCGAAATGAGCTGTAGGGCTCTCGTATATAATTTTTGAACATTCACGCTTTTCGCGATTTTTATATGGAAGGAAGTCGTTGTGGCTTATGGTAAATTACAAAAATCTCAGAGATTGGCTCGCATAGTGGCTATATAGGTTTAAAAGGGCATGCATTGTGGAACTAGAATCACCTAATGCCATTTCGAAATGAGCCGTAGGGCTCTCGTATATAATTTTTGAACATTCACGCTTTTCTCGATTTTTATATGGAAGGAAGTCGTTGTGGCTTATGATAAATTTCAAAAATCTCAGAGATTGGCTCGCATAATGGCTATATAGGTTTGAAAGGGCATGCATTGTGGAACTAGAATCACCTAATGCCCTTTCGAAATGAGCCGTAGGGCTCTCGGATATAATTTTTGAACATTCACGCTTTTCTCGATTTTTATATGGAAGGAAGTCGATGTGGCTTATGGTAAATTTCAAAAATCTCAGAGATTGGCTCGCATAGTGGCTATATAGGTTTGAAAGGGCATGCATTGTGGAACTAGAATCACCTAATGTTCTTTCGAAATAAGCCGTAGGGCTCTAGTATATAATTTTTGAACAATCACGCTTTTAACGATTTTTATATGGAAGGAAGTCGTTGTGGCTTATGGTAAATTACAAAAATCTCAGAGATTGGCTCGCAAAGTGGCTATATAGATTTGAAAGGGCATGCATTGTGGAATTTGTGAGGTGATTTCACCTCATTTCGAAATGGTATTGCGAAATGGCATTAGGTGATTTTAATTCCGCAATGCATGTTTTTTCAAACCTATATAGCCACTATGCGAGCCAATCTCTGAGATTTTTGTAATTTACCATCAGCCACAACGACTTCCTTCAATATAAAAATCGCGAAAATGTGATGGCATTAGGTGATTCTAGTTCCACACTGCATGCCCTTTCAAACCTATATAGCCATTATGCGAGCCAATCTCTGAGATTTTTGTAATTTACCATAAGCTATAATTACATTCTTTTGTATGCATACTATATTCCTGTTGATTAAAATAATTTCTGAACATAATAATATAAAATACAAAAATTTAATATGTTTTAGAAATAGTTTTTTTATTTACACTATTTATAAATAGCGCACCTGTCCAAATATCTGTCTAAAATCCATATTTTGTCTAAAAAATTATTTTTGGACACTCGCGTAAATTTCTGTCCAAATTATAAAAGTGTCCAAAAATTTAAAAGTGTCCAAAAACTTCACACCGGTAGTTTGGTAACATACTAGATTTTTTCACCTTAGACATTTAAGTGGCGTATTCAAGATTTATGTGTATATTCGCGGTACAAAAAGTCCGGTATTTGCCATAAAAAATATACTCCTCTATTCTTTATAGATTTAGTAGAAAGAACGACAACATGTTTAACATTTGGGTATTTCATGGGTAATGTTAAAAATCGTTTACGATTGTATGCAAATAAATCGTTAAAAAACATTTGGTACGAGCAGCATATTTTGTGAACAAAATAAATTATTATTCCGAACTTGTCGCTGGTTATGTAAGAATTCCAAATACGACTTGCGACCTCCGACTCAAACTAATGTTGGCCAATTTTCCATGAAAACAAAGAAAATAATCATTACGACATGGGCTTGGAATTTATAAAGATATACGACTAAAATAATAATAATGATTCGAGATTACGACAACACAGAATTCTTTAAAAAATCTTATTGACGTTATTTGGCGTAAGTCGAAAGTTGGCATGCTACATAATCTAGGCTTATAAATTGTTTTTTAACAGTTTTTCTAACCCTGTGTAAAGTAATTTTTCCCAGTTAATGCAAGAAATATCCATTGTAAAATTAATTTAGTTACATTTACAGAGAAAATTAAAAAAAACCATTCGACGTACGAATTTTTAAGTTTATTTATTTAAAGCAACCGAAAGTAAACTAAGGACGAATTGAAAATTGTAACGATGCTGATAATAAAATAGATTGAAAATTTAACAACTTTTAAAGAAACAATCACAATTTTTTTGTTTTGTTATCTCTTATTATTTCGAAATTTTATTTATTTACATATAAATTTCATAATATATAAAACATAACGTCTTCATCACCCACTTAAAATAAAAATCAAATAAAATATCAGAACATGAGAGTATAAAACAAAAATTGTAAAGAAGCTCATGAATAATCTCGAAAGAATCTGAACAGAAACACAAACAGACCCATATGTGCACATGCGAGTATGTGTATATGGTATAAAATGCTTTATACCACACCACGAAAAAGAAGAAACGGAAAATATTTTATTGACTTTGGTTTTTCCGATTTTTATGTCAATATAATCGAAAAAAAAAACTTGAAAATGTATTTTCATTTTCACACATATGGGATTCGTATTTTATTTTCTATCCCATCTGGAAATTTTCTTATTTCATGTTTTCTTCTTTCATATCTCGATTCCGATACGTACTCTGGTACATAATATTGTAACAAATATTATTTAGATTTTATTAAGTTTTATTGCAATTTTTTTTTTGTTATTACGAGCACTCGTATTATTATTATTTCGATATATTTTTATAAAATTTATAATTTTTTGGTTTGTTTCTATTTCTTGTTAAATTTATAATTTTACACTTTGGTGATTTCGGATGTGTACTTGTGTGTATTTATATAAAGAAATCATTTAGAGTTATTAAGCTGGAGACATATGGGACACAACATTTTAATGTTTTTTTAAATAATCAAACAAGGTCTGTACTATGTTAAACCTTGTCATTGCGGAATTTTGTGTTTAGTGAAATAAGTAATTAAAATTTGTTTAAAAATAATTTAGTAAATTTTGCGTTAAGTGTCGGTAACTTTGGCGATGGTTTGCTTAATAATTTGTTTAGACACAACAGAGATTAATTAAAAAAATAAAAATTTAATTTAAAATCTTAAAAAAAATTCGAACGTATTGGGAGCTTTTACGAATCGTTCACGACTTTTTTAATTACTTATTTAGAGTTATTACCTGTATAAGATCATTAAACTCGGAATATTTAAAAATATTTGGTATATGTTGAATTGAACAAAAAATATCACTATCATCCATATATTTAACCAGATAAAATGAAAAGAGAAATTGATGAAATAAAAATCGGTGGGTCAAATATTAAGGATTAAGCCACATAGCCACCGACACAATGCAATAGATAAGAGCCATTTTATTTCGAAAAAATATGCTACATGTCTTTGCAGATTGCTAAGGTACCCCACCTCAGCCTGTGCTCTCTTCATAATTATAATGCATGTCCGAAATTGGAAATTCGGTGAAGCGAATCCTGGAGATTTTGGCACAAAGTCACCACTATGTAGGTAACAAAAGGGCAAGTTATCCAATTTTGAGAAATCGCACCACACGTACTCGTATATGTAGATTGTAAGGCTGCCTCACCTTGGTACTTTCATTTTACCAAAATGATATAATGAAAAAGAACGAAAATGGAAATTCTGTGAGCGAATCCTGGAGATTGTAGCACTTAGCCAAATATATACATAATCCAATAGATCAAATATTCCCAATTTCGTAAAAGTCCGCCACAGGGCTTTGTGGATTGTCAGGTTGCTCCATCTTTGTCTGTTCGTTTTTCATGATAATATCGAAAAAGATCGTAAATCGAAATTCTGTGGAACGAATCCTGGAGATTTTTGGCACATATAAGCTCCTCCATATATGGCAAACGGTGAAAGTTGTCCATATTCAAGAAAATAGGCCACATGTCTATGCGGATGGTTGCCTTATCTTGGTTCGTTCATTTTATCATCAAACTATAATGAAAAATACCGAAAATGGGAATTTTGGGTAGCGAATCGTGGATATTTTGGTACCTAGCCATCGCCTATGCGCAGATCGTCAGAGTGTCTCGTTTGGATTTGATCATTTTTCATATTTATAACGAAAAAGTCAGTAAATGGAAATAATAATGATAAAAGAAAAGAACCAAATTAAGGCTACCTGACGATCTGCATAGACATGTGACGTATTTTCAACATGGTGGACATTCACATTATGCACTATGTTGGTGGCGATATATGTGGCAGTATCTAAAAGATTCGCTCCACAGTATTTCTTTTTACACATATTTTCGTTATTATTATGAAAAATGAACGGGCCGAAGTGGGCCACCTGACAATACACATAGATATGTGGAGTATATATTTTCTATGTTGGACAACTTACATCTATGTAGTACTAGGTAGGTCACTATGTGCAAAAATCTCTATAGGGTTCGTTCCACAGAAGTTCTTTTTACGAAATTTTTCGTTATACGAGGGCTGCCGTTTTACGATTTTAGAAAAACTAATAAAACATTAAAAATCTTCATCAAAATGTACTTTAGTGCTTTTCAAAATATTTGCCTTTAAGATCTATACTCTTTTGCATACGATCAAATCATTTATCCAAACACTATTGCCAGTCCGAAGCGATGATAGCTCCAAAACGATAAAAAAAATTCTCCACGCATCTTATCTTTGATTGTTAGAAACAGGAAGAAGTCACTGGGTGTCAAGTCGGATGACCCATTAATTGATTGTTTGAGTGCTCAAATACTCGCTTGATTGATGTGATGTGTTTGTGAGCTTGCGCTAACGTGATGCAAAATGATTCGCCGTTTTAAGTTTTTTTTAATTTGTTGGAAACCGCGGGCAAACAAACGGTATTATACAAACCTGAATTGATTGTCTTTTGATTTGCAAGAGCCGCAGTAGCCAAATGACTGGTTTTCGTAAAGAAACACGCTACCATTTGCTTCCCAAGGCTGCGAGCTCACACAACTTTTGTTGGTTTTTCTACGAATTGAAAGACCCAAACATTCGATTGCCCTTTTTTTCTGGCTCATATACGTATATATTCATGACTCGTCATCTGTCACGATCTTGTATACGTTTTTGGAAGTACCTCCTTGTGTGTTCATGTGAGATCGTATGTTCCTTGGTGTTACTAATGCCTAGACATGCCTCGATTTCTTGATAAGTCACATGACGATTCTCTTCATTCAGTTTTCTCGCAATATCGATGTTTTCTGGCACAACAGCTGTTTTTGACGACCTTCACGAGGCTCGTCTTTGAGTAAACGCCGTTCGCGTTTAAATTCATTGTACCAATTAAAAACACTAGCCAAGGTGATGCTTCGTCGCCAAAAGTCAAATAAAGTTATTCGAACCACTGTTGTTGAGTTAGCTTCTTTCGAAAATCGTATAAAATCATCACATGCACATTTTCACGCGATAATTCCATTTATCACTGAATAAAATTCTGCAAGTAAATAAAAAACAATGTTGCGATGCGAACTGACAAATGACTTCTGAGAAACAGGGCCTCCAAAAATGTTACACTTTTTGACTGACATTTAGAGATTTACATCGGAAAACACTAGTATTACCATTTTCTAAAAACTTTTGCGGCAGCCTATGTATATCTATATGACAAAATGAACGTGCCAAAATAGGTAACCCTGACAATCCTTAGAGACAAGTGACTTATTTTTTCAAAACTGCACCGCTTTCGTCGTTTTTACTATGAAAATGGCTATCAGCCAAAATCTCCAGGATTCGCTTCTCGAATTTTCCATTTAAGAAATTTTTCGTTTAAATTATGTAAAACGAGCCGAAATGGATCACCCTGATGATCCGCTCAGGCATATGTGGCATTACTTTTCAAAATTGGGCTGCGTTCTTCTATTTTACTATATTAGTGGCTCTGCGCCAAAATCTCAAAGATTTATTCCACAGAATTTTCATTTTCGATCTTTTTCGTTATAATCATGAGAAATGAACTGCCCCAAATGGCAGCGCTCTGACGACCACATATAATTGTTGCGTATTTTTTTCGAAACTTATCAGCTTTCATCCATTCTACTATGTATATGGCTTTATGCCAAAATCTCAAAGACTCGCAAGACATAATCTCCATTTTTGTTCCTTTTCATTGTAATAATGACAAAATGAACGGGCCACAATGAGGCACCGTGACGATCCGCATAGAGAGTTAGTGTATTTTTTCGAGTTTGGGCAGCTTCCACTTATTGCTCTATTTTCATTCATTTTCATTATAATTATGAACAAATAAATGTTGTCTGATTGAATGGACTCAAATGGAGAACTCTGACGATCCGCATATACATGTGCAGCATTTTTTTTCGAAATTTGGCAACTTCAATTTATTGCAATATGAAGATGTTTATGTACCAAAATCTCCACAATTCACTCCAAAATGTTTCTATTTTCAGTCTTTTTCATTAAAATTATGATAAAATGAACGAACTAAGATGCCCGCCTTGGTCAGGTTATCTGATTATAATGAAAATTATAATGAAAAAGAGCGAAAATAAAAATCTTTAGGAGTGTTTTCTGGAGATTTTGCTGCATAGCCGTATACATAGTGCAATAAATTATAGCTGTCTAATTTCGAGTAAATACGCCACATGTATATGTGGATTGTCAGGGTGCCTTAGTTTGGCTCGTTCATTTTTCATAATTATAAAGAAAAAATCCGTAAATGGAAATTCTGTGGAGCTAGATTTTAACACATAGCCGTCTAGAGGCGTATTTTTCGTAATTGGACAACTTTCATCTAATGCATTTTATAGGTGGTTTTGTTCCCAAATTTCCAGAATTTCCAATTAAGGGCAAAATGGGACAATTTTCTCGTGCCACAGAATTTTCATTTTTGAATTTTTTCGTTATGTTTATGAAAATTGGACTTGTCAATATATGACCCGTTATGGCTCATTCAGTTCTCGTAATCATAACGAAAAAAAATCGTTTTCATAATCATTACGACGATCTGCAAAACACGAGACGTATATTCTCGAAGTTGGACTGCGTTCGCCCTTTTTATTATAAATTACGAAATTTTGCATTATATCTTTTTCTATGCCTTTCGACCAAAAGCACCTCATTAGCTCAAAAATTCAAAGCAAAATGTACCAGTACAGCCTAGCACAAACATAAGCCACAGCAATTCATTCCACTTCTCAGGTACTAAATTAAATAAGTTACCATAAATTAAATTTTCATACAATAGTCTTTAGAAAATGAATTCTCAATTAGAACTCGACTGCGCAACATTTTATGTTGTTTATGTACGAGAAAACCATTTACAGTTAACCACTTGACAGAAACATAACATTTCCACTAAACTAAATTAATTGGACTGGAAAAAAACAGCTTCCATAAGAGTTTTTTTCGTTGTTCCTATACTGATTCACCGATCGTAATCACACGATGAAAAATCCCATGTACTTCCTGCTTCTATCGCGATTCGAACCTGGTTCATCCCACGTCAAAGAATAAAGATATTGGTGTGGAAGCAAAGTTTAATGGCAAAATAATATTTTAAAATTAGCTGCAAAGATTTAAAAAAAATTCTCAAGTCGGAGCTTCGGCAATTACTTCTTTAAAATACAAAATGGAATGAAAAGTTTCTAATTTAAAATATTTGTGAAATAACGTTATAATTTAAATTTGTAAAACAGTTATGTTCTATTTATTTAATTAATGCATTTGAAATAAAAAAAAATATTTCTTACTCATAATTTGCGGTTGAAATTTGTTTTAACTTTGTGAAATGTACCGCCGACACTTATTTATTTAATATAAATACGCGATTGAACTTTTTATTAAATCTTGGCTTGCTATTCATTTGCCATTCAGGGGCAAATATTTTAATTCTTTTAAAATATTAAACAAATTTTATTTTATTTTGTAAACATGATTAAAAAATTTAATAAATTATTTAATTATTTTAAAAATTTAATTTTTTTTTTTTTTTTTTTTTATTCTCCAAAAAAAACAATAGTTCTATACAGGAAAATATTACAATATAAGGTTAAATAAGATGGAAAAAAAAAAATTTTTTTTTTTTTTTACCTAATGCAACTAATGCATAGCTAAGATGTTAAACAACAACAACAAACTTCATCAATTCCAAGAACAATATCAGTGGTAAAGGTTATAATCTTCTATAAATTTGTCAAACAGTGACTTTTTCAAGTATTGCTTAAGCTTTGAAATCCTATCATCTTTCAAGTCATCAACCAATGCATTAAATAATTGGACACCTTTATAAAAAATACTGTTTTGAGTCGTCGTGAATTTGTAATTACGAAGGCGATAGTTCAACGAGGTTCGTGTTAGTTTAGCTGTAACAGAAAAATTAGTGAAAAACTCAGTATTAAGCCTCAATAAACCGTGCCTAATCTTATAGATTGTCAAAATATAATGATAGTCAACTAGTGATAGAATAGGAAGATTTTTTTCATTATAAAGAATTTTACTGGGAGTGAAAACTGGTAAATTTTGAATCGCTTTTAGCCCTTTGTTCTGAATAATTTGTAAGTCATTCAGATGAACATCACTTGAGGAACCCCAGATTTCAATTAAATATGTTAAGTGAGAATGAATAAAACTATAGTAAATACTGTATTTTAGAGAATCTGGAATAAACCGCCCAACACGCCGCTGGGCACCAACGATAGGGGATATTTTCCGTTTAATTCCATTGATGTGATTAATCCAAGAGAGCTGCGAATTAATTTGCAATCCAAGATACATAGCACAGTCAACACGTTTAATTTTATCATTTTTAAATTTAATGTCACCAAAAATTTGTGATGGTTTATGTTTTAAGTAAAAAACAATGAAATTGGATTTAGTGGCATTTAATACTAGTTTATTATCATTTAGTCAGTCATTAATAATGGCCAAATCACTTTCCATATCGTGTTGGAGCTGGTCATATGTCTTAGAACTGTAAATAAGTGCGGCATCGTCAGCAAACAATTGGATATTTCCTTTCAAATTTAGATTGGAAATGTCGTTTACATAAATCAAAAACAGAATTGGGCCCAAAATCGACCCCTGTGGAACTCCAACCGAGATATCAATAGTTGAAGATTCATGATCACCAATACGAACAGTTTGTTTCCTATCACTAAGATAACTTTGTAATAACCTTAAGGCACATCCAGAGATTCCAAAACTTATAAGTTTTTTAATTAATATGGCATGGTTGACACAATCAAACGCCTTCCTAAAATCAAGAAATAAACATGACGTTGCATATTTGTTTTCGAGCGATGAATAAACTAATTCTACAAGATTTAGTGCGGCAGAAGCAGTGCTACAACGGGTTCTAAATCCATACTGATTAATGTTGATAAGTTGATTAAAATCTAGATGATCCGCTAGGGCTGTGTGAATTACTCGTTCAAAAATTTTAGAAAAAACTGAAAGTATAGAAATTGGTCGGTAATTGTTAAGAGACAAAGGATCACCAGATTTCAGAATAGGGGTAACACGAGCAATTTTAAGAAATAGTGGAAATTCACCTTCATTGATCCATGCATTTAACGCTTTGGTTAATAAAGGAGAAATGATATGCACAAGCTTTTTAACCAAATGCACAGTAACGTAATCATAGCCAGGGGAAGACGAAGATTTTAGGTTATCTATTATGTTATTAATATCAACTTCAACTAATGATCCAAGGGCTGTTAGTTGTCTTTTAACGGAAAGTGGTGTTGGTGTAGGAAGATGAATGTTAGATGATGATGAACTGGAAATGTTTTTTCCAATTGTAGCAAAAAATTTATTAAACTCATTTACAATTATTAGATGATCAGTTACTATGGTATCATTAATGTTCAGTTCTATAGAAATATGTTCATTATTACGCCTCTGAGAAGTTACATTATTGGTAAGAATTTCATTTATAACATTCCACATTCCCTTCGAATTATTAATGTTACCATTTAACTTAGTAGTGTAATAGGATTTCTTGGCATTTATGATTGATTTTTTGAATTCTTTATTTAATCTTTTAAAATTTTCTTCAAAATATGTATTTAGTGGATAAGCCTTGTGTAATTTATAATATTTATCCCGAAGGACCGCTTGCTTGGAGAGCTTAGCACTAAACCACGGCTTTTTATATGCAGATATTTTAACTTTAGTGATAGAAGTTGTAGTATTATGATTGATTGAAGCAAGGATATATTTATAAAATGAAACGAAATCAGAAGCAGATGATGATGAATATTTATCTGTAATGTCAGTTAGTACTTTATCGTAATCAATGATATTTCTAGTTTGGGTTGAATAAATTGATTTTTTTGGTAACACAAATTTGGTAAATAAAAACCGATGGTCGCTTAGGCTCGTATCACCATAGAACATAAAGAATATTTCTTTATGGTCAGATAATATGTGATCAATTATCGTTCTTGTGGACGCTTGGATTCTCGTAGCATATAATGCGTCTATTGCATTGATGATGAAGTAATTATTTAAAAGTAAGGTGGAAAAATAATTACATATGTGCGATTTTGAACTGTCTAAGACATTATGATTAAGATCACCTATAATAATTTGGTTTTTGTGAATGGACATAAGATTATCCAAAAATGATAAAAAAGTTTGATGACACGTGTGAGGTGGTTTATAGATGCCCGTTATAAATAAATTTAGGATTTTAGAGCAAGTGACAACGCATTGGTTTTCTAAGAAAGAATGAATCTTAACCAAGGTAAAGTCAAGGTCTCGATGAATATACATGGCAACGCCACCACCAATTCGAGATTCGCGAGTATTATGATATGATATATAGTTAGTTAAATTAAAATATTTGGTTTCAGACTCAAGCAAAAAGGTTTCAGTAAGTATGATCATGTCAACTCTCTGCTTGAACGAAGATAATAAAACTTCAAGCCCACTTAACTTATACTCAAGTCTGTTGATATTAACATATAAAATATTTAAACATAAGAAAGCATTTGATTCCACATTAAAATCCCTAAAATTGATGAAATGTTTGTTGCTGTTAATGTTTGACTGAAAATTATTGTATAACATATTATTGTATGCAAAAACAGAAAAAAAAAATGTTATTGAAAAAATTTTAATTTGCATAAAATTTAGTTATTTCAATAGAATATATTAGCAGAAAAGTAAACATAAAAAGAAATAAACAAAAAAAAGATAATGCAAAATAAAATAATAAAATTAAAAAGAGAAAAAAAAGTAAAGAAGTATTATAATAATAATAATATGATGATAATAAAGGTAATTATTTACATTAAATTACATGCAGTTATTTAATTTTCGCAACGTCATTGATTGACCATATGATTTTGGGTTGATCAGCATCGGTTTTTTTATGTATAAATTGTTATGACGAAACCAGCAATATTTTATGGTGTTGTTTTTCTTTGGAACAAGAAGTTGTTTCATAATTGTGTTGTTTGTAGGAGTAAGTTTGTCCCGCAGATTTATAGTAATTTCACCGTTAGATGACATTGGTTATAATTGTTTTAATTTCAGTGGTCCATTACTTCTAACTCGTTCCATAATTTTATTTTTAGAGTCCATGCTGCTTAGTTTTAAGATGAGTAGGTTATAAGCCCCTTTACCACTACGACTACTGCGTTTAGATGTTATTGTTTTAATATAGGATGACTCAATGTTTTCAATACCAAAATTGTATATATTATTTAACTTTGTGATGACATCATTCTTATCGTTGATATTGATTGGAAATCCAGTAACTAAAACTTCTCATTGCATAACCGTTTGTTTCAAATAATTAACTTCTGATTGAAGTTCGGCCACGTTAGAATTGGTAACATGAATTTTTTCGTCCAAATCATCTATTTACAGTAAATTTTATTGATTTCGCCCTTAATTTCGCGCACAGAATTTGCAAGAATTTTTTTAGTTTCAGTGGTGTTTAAGGTTAGTTCCTTATGATTACACGTATTAAATTCTAGCAGCTTAGCAATAGCCTGCATAATGTGCGCATTAGACGGAGCACTAATGTTCAGAATTTCATCAAGATCCATTTTGGTGAATTTATTTACACTACTTAGCAATATAGGTATTACGATTACAACTGATTCTCACTAAGTAGGAATTTGCACAATTAATCACAACGTTATTATTAGTATCCAAATTGTTAACACTGGATTGCAATGATGCACACCATAAGAATATGAGTCCAAATCACAATTTTATTAACAGAACACAAAATGGAACCATGCACATTTGTGCGCAACAAGCTTGTTTAAGTCTAGCTGTACATGTACAGTATATTAACATATTTACAATAGAAAAATAATTTTTTAATGATTCTATTATCAGCTATAAGCTATAATTTGAAGTCAATATTATAGAAATTTATAAAAATGCGAAAATATCAAATTTAATTTATAATAATTTAATTTTATTTTTAATTTTCCTTTCCTTTCCACTTTTTTAATATGATAATTGAAATATTAAGAAACTAATTTTTTCATAACACTTTTTAACTTCCTTACTCTTTCGCCATTTTCGATTAACTGAGAATAATTAATCAAAATAAATTATTTAAGTTAATTTAATAAGAGAATGTACACTAAGATCGCGTAGTAACATAAAAGTTTATGCTCTACGAAAAAATATTAAAAAAGATCTTGCCAATCAGCTCACGATCTCATTGCGATTTTCTGTTAGCCATTGAGTCAACAACATGTATGCTGAGTTTTAGGAAAATTTCATGGATTTTGCTATCCTTATGGCATGAACAACTAAAATCGAGAAGTAACTATCAGTTTACGCTATACGAAAAAAATATTAATAAAGATTTTGTCAATCAGCCCGGAATCTCATTGCTGTGCTGAGTTTTAGGAAAATGTTTCCCTTTGTTCTATTTTAATTTAAAATTGTGAACCTCTAAAAAAACACTCTTTACTTAAATTTAATACTTGCGGATCAATGACCTTTTCTTAATTTAATATTTATCTCTCTTACTCTAGATAAATTACAAACATTCTGTCTTTTTCCAATTTTTGTGTAAACAACATAAACAAATCAAAACAAAAATACTTTAATCATGCGCATCATGTATTATGTACTCGTTCGTATATTTTATATTTATTATAAAAATTGATGTTAAATTAATTAATATACATTGGTGAACTCTAAATTATTTTTAATTATGAAAACACGATTTTCAAAATCATCCGATCATGTAACATTAACATACCTCATTCATCATTTGCACAAGTTTCCTTTTCCTTATTCCATATTTATCCATCCATTATAAAACAGTGGCGTTATCTAAATTATTAGAGCAGTTTATTATATTGATTTATATACTTTTCCTACGCCTTTTGACCATTCATTCTTCTTCCTTTCATAGGTTTTCTGTCTTTATTTTGTTATGTATAATGATACTACAGTCTGTAAGAGTAAGTGAAAGAGCAGTCGTACATTTCAAAACAATATTTTTTTTAAAGTTTATGTGTGTATTTATGTACAATCATAATGCAATTTTTATATGGGGAAAACACACCAATGTTCTAGAAAGAGAAAACCGCTCTTGCACAACTATGCTTCTGCCTATGTGACTGGTAAAGAAATTAATCAATCGTAGCATGCGTATATGTATAGAACGTTATTCATAATAATTAATTGATTGGTCGTTTGCTCGTATATTTTCCCCACTTTAATGTACTATGAAATCGTAATTCGCATTCGAAAAATAATATGGTTGTGTGTATTTCGGGTTTTTGTTTTGTTTTCTATTCGTTTTCTCCTTTTAAAATTTAAATGACCCAGTAAAATATGAAAACAAAATGTGTTTTGGTTTCAATGTGTACGTAATGTAAAAACAAATACACAACTTCTTTTTTCGAACGGGATTATTTGTAGCGTAAAATGTAAATGACCTACATATACTCGTACATTAGCAGTTAACTAATTATCAATGGAATGATGTTGTTTTTGTTTTAGCGGTGTGTTTACAAACATCAAGCGTTGATTTGTTATAGGTAAATTTGCTTGTCTTTTGATTTATAAAAAAGAAGTTTGGCTTATTAAATTTTTTTAATTAAGTTCATTTTATTTCAGATTTATAATTATTGGAATTTAGTTTTGACATGATCACTGAATGTTCACCAAAATAAAGATTTCAAGGGCCTTATCTATAAAAATTCGAACCATATATATTTTGCTGTCACGTTCTGAAATTTGGTCGAAGTAACAAAAATATGAAGTTGAATTGAGCTTTAAAAATATTGTTCACTGAACTGACTTGCATTTCATGCATAAATTAATTTATGATGTATTTTTTGCTTAATTAATATGGCGAGCTAATTAATTGTGAACCTGAGAGGCATAGGAATGAAGCTAAATTGGATGATGAAAATAAACGTTTGATTAAATCGGGCCAGCTGGAAACGATATTATGACTTAAATATCATCGCTCCTCAAAGCTGTATGATTGGTTCTTAACTGTAGTGGAATTTTAAGCGAGTTAATTTACTAACCGTGCACGTTGAGGATATTGTCCAAGTGAGCATGTATATACTTTAATGCAACGATTAACTAAGATTTTTTAAATATAACCTGCAGAATGAAGATGTGGTCCAGGTTGAGCATGTACTCCTAATAATGACACGTTTTACCGGATTTTTGTTAAATTGTGTTACTTTGTGCCCAATGAGAATTTAATTTGAAGGTAGGGAGCAATTGATTACAGGTGTGATTTACCATATATGACTCAACTAACGGAAATATTTACATATCTTTACATTTTGTACAGGCCCATTTTACAAATAAACTTTTAAGTCCACTACCACATTTACTCTGTACTGTTGCTTTCGTCCCTTTGGATGGATTGGGTGCTGTATATATGTTCGTTTCCGGAAATGGATGTTCATAGATTACCGCTCTCATTAAGGCGAAACAAAGTACGTCACATTCAGCATGCCAAACGAATTAATATACATATATACTTAGAGTGTACATGCTGATTTGCACTAAACGGATAGGTTGGCTTGATGTGTTGTGGAAATCGTCCTTAGCATAAATAGATTCGTTCCTAGAGTCGTGATGCAATTTTAATATAGGAATATGATTCATCACACACTTCATATTTTTAATGTGGTGTTAGTCAGTTGGTGCATTTTTATCAAGAAATTTACGACATTTAAACTTCCATTGGCAAAATTTCGTAAACACTGTTATTGGAAATTGCATGTGCAACAGTTGACAGATGTTTACAAATAAAAATAAACTATAAAAATTGTATATTGTTATGGACGATAAAATAGTTCTTCCATCGCGATAAATAGTCTATATGGTGAGAGATGGCGCACTAAGTAAATAATCTTTTAAATTATAGTAGATATTCCATTTTGTATGTAGAGTTTTTTTAAGTAATTATTAATGTAATTTATACTTATTTTGATAGGGCGCAACTAACTTTATAATGTTGATTAGGATCGAATGAATATTGTATCCGATGATCGATCCACTCAGTTTAGGTCATTTCGGATTCGGTTCATATTCTCACGAATACATTATAAGATTTACTAGCAAATTGTAGACCTTTTTGGCGGCTAGGACAATTACATATACCTACTAACTAAAGTCGACAACTTTATCAGATCGACTAACATTAATGTCGTTTCCTACATTTGCTTAATAAATTGTTAAGGTTATGAAGCTAATCCGGAAGAAGCACACACATCATATTTTAGACAATTCTTTAACTTCTCACATTAACTCCAGAAGACTTATAAATTAATTATTTGAAGTCCAGTAAAAATTATTCAATTTGATCAAATTAGAAGTCTTCAAAAATGTTCAATACTATCTTTAGGAACTCGGTCATTTCTTAAACGATCATTATGGGGCTGGTGTAATGTTTTTTTCGGTTTTTATTCACATAATTAATAAAACGGCACGGGAATTATAACACACTCAGATTTTTATTCATACTTTACTAGTTACATTTTTTTTACATTACCCCTGCTCTGTTTTATTCACAATGATCTCTTTTATTTAAAATTTTGGCCAACGTTTGATTTATATAAATAAACCCGTCAGCGTTCTTCAGTACATTGTCCCTCGCACGTTTACCTTCTTTACCATCAATTTTGTTAATTGAAATATTAAGCAGTTTAAGCTAATTTATCTTATTGGGAAATGTTATGATTTTATGTAAAGTATTATATATGCCATACAGGGTGGTATGCATGTTGCACAGAAGCATACATTTTCTATGTTGGAATTATCCAAAATCGAAAAATTCCACCAATTGAAGGCCATTGACAAGGCAGTGTAGAGAAGTCTAAGTAAATCGAAGTATGCTATCATCCAATATTGATCCTACTGAATGTTTTGTCGAAGCCAACATAATTATGCGACCCGTCGAAACATAAGTTTTCTATGTTGGAATCATACAAAATCAAAAAATTCGAAACATTTCTACGATGCCTTCGAATGGTTGAATTTTTCGATATTTTATGATTCCAACATAGAAAATTGTATGCCTCGGCGGGTCGCAAAAATGTGTTAGCTTCTACAAAAGATGCAATAGGGTCAGTACTACACGATAGCATACTTCGATTTATTTAGACATCTCTTCAATGCGTTGTCAATAGCCTTCGAATGGTTGAATTTTTCGATATTTTATGATTCCAACATAGAAAATTGTATGCCTCGGCGGGTCGCATAAATATGTCTACCAAAGATGCAGTAGGGTCAGTACTACAAGATAGCATACTTCGATTTATTTAGACATCTCTACAATGCCTTGTCAATAGTCTTCGAATGGTTGAATTTTTCGAATTTTATGATTACAAGATAGAAAATTTATGCTTCGGCGGGTCGGATAATTATGTTGGCTTCTACAAAACATGCAATAGGTTCACTACTACACAAAAACACACTTCGATTTACTTACACATCTCTATGATGCCTTGTCAATGGCCGTCGAATGGTTGAATTTTTCGTTTTTTTTAATTCCAACATAGAAAATTTGTGCTTCGACGGGTCGCATAAATATGTTAGCTGCTACAAAAGATTTCGATTTACTTAGACATCTCTACGATGCCTTGTCATTGACAAGCGAAGGGCCTTTACACTTCCCGCTATAGCAAAATTTTAAAATTAAAATAATCTATGACTGCTCCACCGCATAAATAAGTTAGCTCCTAGAAATTATAAAGAATGATTATGGCACCTTGTTATGGCTAAATTAGCTTACCATTATGAACTTAAGATTTAACAATTTATGTCGTTTTGCAAAACACGTTATTTTTATAGTGTAGCTTTGCACTTTTTGGGCTGTTCTAAAGTTTTTTGTCATTTTTAGTTTGACAGAAACTTCACTACAGCTGAAAATGAGTGTACCAAAAGTAGCAGCTTCCGTATTTGGTTTTTGTAAGTTTTGCATTGTTGTTAAAAACTATTTATAACTTCAAGTTTTCTGGAATTTATGCGGGAGTGGAGATCTTGTGTTAAACAAGACGGTTTTTACTAAAATTCTGGTAAGTTGATCTTGTGCATATAAATCAATTGTGGTGTATTCGAAATTTATGTACATTCGTAGTAAAAGCTAGTCGGGTGTTGGCGACAATACACTTCTCCATTTAAAATTCTTCCGTACTGTTCAATGACATATTGAAATTGGGTTATTTATCACCGAAACAATTTTATTGAAATATCTGACAAACAAAGTTTTAAATGCTGGTTTTGTTCATTCCTGGAAAGGTTGAAATAAATTTGAACTTTTAGAGTTATGCCACACTCATCGATATATTTACATTGTCATGTTTGCCTAATAATGTTGTCACCAAACTAGTAGCACTGCTATACCCTTGTTTTGAATTTTTTTCAACGCCTTTTTTGTCATATCCGATGTCTGAGCCCAATGATCTTCTGGTGAAACAAAACGCACAAAAAAGAGTTATGCGATAAAAATTAGCCCAACACAAAAATACACCCCAAAACCACTATTTCTGATTATTTTTCTCTGGTTCTGTTGAAATTTGAAATTATTAAATTCAACCCTTTTAAAAATTTTAATCCATTTAAATTCAGACACGACAAAAAAAACGATTTTCTGTTTTTTTGTGCTTGTTGTGTGTGTGTGTTGTGTTGTTTCTGATTTATGTTTATCAACCCTAAAGATAATGTGATACACTTGAACTTATATATAAATTTCGAGATATATTTTTCTATCATCAGCAAAACAACCAAAATAAAAAATGAATAAATGTTGAAGACGAAAAAACTGAAGACGAACAAGAATAAGAATATTATATGATTCGTATAGAGAGATGGTCCCATATGATGAAAATGAAAAATAATTTACGTTGCTTATACGGGCTAAAATGATATATTAGTGGCATGACTAGATACTTTTCTACATGATATGACATCGTGTGTGTGTGGTACATAATTCTGGCGAATCGGTCTGAGTTTATGTATCCGAGAGAGACACAAAAAAAATGTCAATTTAATCAAAAAAATAGTTTTATTAAAAACTATGAAACGTTTTTCAATTATGGACAAATGTTTTCATGATACCTAAATCACATATAGCCATTTTGAACCCGGCTATATATGATGGTTTGTATGGCACTTAGAATCATAAAAGCTCTATAATACCCTAAAACAGTTTCTATTGGAAAATCCTCAGTGTTTATTTTTATTTCATATTTTATGTTTCATTTTTGTATTTAAGGGTTTTCTTTTTTGCAGTACTTTCAAAGCTCATATGTATATGCGAGTGTGTGTTATGTTGTAGCCAAGAGTAATAGTCAAATGGGCAAACGATAAATCAACTCGCACATTTGAAATAAACATCTATAAAGAAATTAATGTTTATCGCTTGACTAAGTCTTTTTTCTTCAAACTTTATGCTTGTCGTTATGCTTTTTTGTGTTTTGTACATAAATTTCGTATGTACAGTACACTCGCAATCGTATGTATATACGTGATTTTAATCGACATGAAAATGAGGATTCTTTATAATATGTGTGCGCCTTTTTCAATTGAAATTGAAAAATTTCCACTTTCATGGTTTCAAAATTGACAAAAAAAAAAAATTTTACTGAACAAAACCGAGAAAAACGAGCAACACCATAGAATAATCTTAATAACAAAATGGCATACACACACATACACAAAATAGAATTTCCATATCACAATTTGATATTCTTTTTTCTCGGATTGGCTGTGCTAAACTCGATTGTTGTTGGTATAGTGGTGGTGGGTAATGTGCATGGTGTTTTTGTGATAAATGAAAAATAATGAAAAAAGTTTCCATATTTGAGTGAAGATAAATGTGCGATTCCTCGTCATATTGAGGAGCTACCATACACAGATTTCTTTTTTATTCAACTTTTCTGTTTTCAAATGATTGAATTTATGAAAAGCATCGCAATTGCTGCTTTATATAGAAAATCGTTAACGTTTTTTCTTGGTTATTGTTTTCAAAGTTTATGAGCCTTCATCTTCTATTTCTTATTCGTCACAAGCATCAAAGTCAGACTGAAAATATTAAATATCATATGTGCCATATTTATATGACAATGATGATGGTGATGATACGATAAGGTGTTGATGTATGGTGAATACCATTAAAAAGATTTACTTCTTGATATTAAATCAGAATTTTGATGTTTAACAGTAAACGGTGAGTGGTTGTAAAGATGCTTCAATAATTCCATTCCAAGCAAATTTATTTGTTTAACACCCAATTATAAAGCAAGAGTAGACATTTTTAGTATCTAACCTATACCTACAAAAACAACCCTAATGAAAATTTTTGATTGGTTTTCGTAGCTACTTTTATCATCAATGCAAAAATTAATAAATCATCTACGATATTCAATCCAGGTACACTGTTTTCGCCAAATTTTACTAGGGCCCCACAAATTACGGAAAAACTGGCGTATACAGTTTTATACCGCGATCAGCGTATTCGTCTCAAAAATATTTTAGGTTTTCTTTTGGACCTGTTTCGTAGAATCATTAAATTTATGGAAGAATCTTTAAATAAAGTTACATCTTGATCGGTCAATCCGTCTCAACATTGGCTCAATCTCTATGCGCTAAAACGAACACGACTAGTCGGCAATACCATCGTTGATTATAATCGCTGAGTGATGTCCAACCTGGTCATTAATCGAATCTGTTTATTAAGGTTTCACGGGCGTTATTAAGGACACTCCCGAATAAACAAAATTTGTTCTGTACAAAATACATCAGCATGATGTCAAATACATTTTGGGTGACTTCAATGTTCAAATTGGCAGTGCTAACGAAATACATCGTGGCACCATCGACACAAACATTGCGTTGTATTCCTAGCTATTTTATAGCTTTATAGCATAATATAGTTGTTGCAAGCACATACTTCCCACAGATCCACGCATTCATAAAGTTACGTGGAAATCAAACGACGAGAACACGTTTATTTAAGAAGCGATACAAATTTCGTTTATCAACAACATACAACTGTCGCTTTCAACGAATCCTGCCTTGAAACAATGATATCTTTAACATCCAAGTTACCAGAATCAATTATGAGAATAACATATTAGGAATTCTTGAAAACCAGCCATTGCCCGATTCCGCGGAAAATCAATGCAATATTATAAAAAGAGTGGTAACGAAAGTATCATCATCAACATAACTATGATCAACCTTCAACGAGGAGTAAAAACTAGAGAGGTGTAATTGTTGTGGCCAACATCCAATATTTTTTATCGTATAATCAAAAATCATTATTCCTGCATAAATATCAGAAAACCATCGAAGTCAACCGTTGTTAAAAAATTTAGCCTTCATTGCAAAAATTGTGAAAGCTCCTACGAAAGATGTCGTTTCTTTCGTACACAAATGTCCACCACATTCCGCATGGATATATTGAAAATATGAAAAAGCTTTAGAATGAAGTTTTATTCAAAATAGTCAATCCGCCTGGTCTGTAGGGATGCCAAATTTTGGTTACGAATTTTAATACCTTAACGAAAGCGAAATAGGTTTTTGTCAAAAATCGACAAAAACTGATATTGTTGCAATATTAATTTAGAATTTTTAGTCCATGGTTAATTTTCACATAATTAATATAATTTTCAAAATATTTACTTAATCATATAAGCTCCTGTGGAGAGTGCCACTTCAGTCGAATATCACTGAAACTTCCAAGTTTATGGAAAAATTGTAAATATGCGATGTTTCATCTCGATCAATTAATCCGTTTGGGTTGTATGGGGGAGAATGTTTATTGAAAAACAGTGTCCTGTGAAAAATCATCAATTTTTCTAAAAATTTTGAAAAACTGATCTGGACGGGGATTTTTACATAATCAATTTAGAATTTTTTAGTTCAGAATCGTTTTGGTTGTAAAGGATGCACTTTTTAACAAACAAAACAAAAAAACGAAAAAGGCAAAGCTCAACAAAAAGCTTTTTTGTTGAAAAAACAAAAAGCTCCTATGGAAGTTGTAATTTCCGTGGATCGATTTCGATCAAACATCAGTGGGATATCCTAATTTATGGAAAAATCTTTGGCATGAAATTTTATCCCGATCGATCAGTCAATAAAAAGCAGTTTTCGACCAATATCGTTATTTCCCCTTAATGATTTCCGCCATATTGGGAAAACTTTTCATAACTGGTAGTGTTGCAAACTGGTGTGACGAGCTTAACAAATTTTGTTATTTTAAAATTTCCGAGTTTGCATTAAATATTTAAATGAATCTGTATAGGATCGGCCTTTATAACAAATTGCAAATAAATCGGTTCCAACGAAAAAAATTGAATGAGTTAAAATTTCTCATTGAAAGCTTGTTAATTTATAGTGCATATTTATAGTCGTATAGCAAACTGCACAAGGGGGAACCCCAAAATCGTGTATTGTGAGTACAAAATTTTACATTTTTTTAAAATTCCGCAAACAAAAATCTTACAGTTACAAAATGTTGCACGTATGAAATCTTGGCGTTTTAGTATCTATATGCGACACAATCTTTGGTACCCTTCGCCAAATTATTTGGCCGTAGTGAAACGCGCAACCATAAATAATGTTTTGAAGAAAGAGAATGATTCTGATGACACAATTGCTTTTTCAAAATCGGTTATATTTATCTTAAGATTTAATGTAATGCCCAGTTCCAAGAAGATTTTCTTTAAGTTAAAAAAAGCGATCGTAGAGCTTCTGATATGTTTTGCTCATATTAATAAAAATATTAACAGCACGGTTTACTCTTCAACACAGCCGTGAATTGAAAAAGTTGTCGCATGTTCAATGGAACTACGTTGATAATTCCATCAATGATCGAGTAGCTTGATTCTGCTATTAATGCTAATCATCGCTCAACTGCAAAATGGCTCCAACACAAAAAATTGAATGAGTTAAGGTTTTTCATTTAAGCTTATTGAATTATGGTGCATCCCACCAGCCCTAAAGTTTTGTTATTTACTAAAACACTTTCTTCAAACGTTTAAAGTATTTATAAGAGAACAAGCAACTTTTAAAAAAATCGTTAAAACCACCTTAATTGACTTACGTATTAATTCATGTTTCTTGATAAAATTTTAGGTTATTAACGCGCCCTCAAATTAAGAATGGTTAAAGAAAGGTAAATTGCAATTATACAGAACTGCGACTACTTCATTACCGGTCCTATAGATGTTTCGTTTGAAAGTTAAATCGTTACCACATTAAAAAAAATAATTTTGGCTTTGTTTTTGCTTGCCTGAAAAATAGCAAAAATCGACTTAAGTTGTTATGACTTGTGAGTAGAGAAATATTATTTAAGCTTGTATAGTTAATATTATTTTTTAAACATATAATAATACACTTTAAATTTATTAGTACCCGACCTTCACTCAGAAAAAATATTACTACTTAGTAAAATTAATTTGGTTGTTTTAACAGAAAATTCTGAGCTAGATAAACCAAATCTCTTGTTTAATTTAGAAATTTGGTATTTTCTTACTTGGTTACTATAAAAAGTCGATGAAATTTGTGTTACCAGGATGTTGGTACGTAGTTTTGTTTAATTTAACCAAAAAAAGATTTTGTTAGGTGAACAATATTACTGTTATAACTAACAAAGTATTTTGGTTTATCTTAATACACAAAACATAGTGAGAATTTCCAAAAGTTTCTGATTTGATGATATAATTCGCTAAATTGATAAGTTCTTGTTTTGTACTATCGGTACAAAGCAAGAGTTAAATGTTTGTTAACTTTTGACCAATTTTTATCAGTACGAAATCAAGCTGCCAAGAGGAGACCTAAGGGAAATTCTCATTTTTGTAAGGGTTTGTGTATCGTTACACCAGAACACTCGGATTAAACTGGGAGAGGGGTGTACATTTTTCTACTTTTTGGGGCAGATTATGAGGAAATTGCCACTTTATTTTTGCATGACTAGAAAAGTCGTAAACATTGTAGGTATGCCATTAAAATTAATATTTTGTCCGAAAAGACGAAAAAATATTAAATAAATTAACAGCCAATTGTGTTACATTTACTAAGAAAATTTGGTAGAATTAACAAGTCATTAGTAAAATAGTTTTCATATGTTTTTGACTATATTAACTAAGTTAAAAATTAAATAACCACGATTTGGTTATTTAAAATTAAAATTGTGTTCAACCAAGATCATCTTTGTTTTTTAAACTAAGAGATTTGGTTGATCGAAAAACACCAAGATTTTGGCAAAATAGACTCAGATTTTTGTTTGTTTGTTTTTGCAAGTTTTTCTCTGAGTTTTGCAATATTAATGTTTTATGTTAGCAATAGATGCTAGAGAATTAGAAATAATTTGTATTACAACACTTACATTTATGATTTTGAATGAAATAAAGATAATAATATTAAATAAATAAAAATATTCAATTACATATTCGTTCACGATCTCAACCAAATTTTTGTAATTTGATCACCGCAGCCTAACCACGTTACCATTCAACTAAACCTTTCTTCGGCGTAAATTTTTAAACCGTAATAGCTGTTTAAATGATTTATTACGAATAATATAGGGTAAATCATTGATTACAAAGTCCTAATATCAAAAATTTTAAAAATTCTTCACACGCGCATTCCGAAAATCGTAGTTAATTCATTTTTCGGTCTAATTGACAACGTAGACAAGAAAGGTATAAAATCCAATTTTATAAAAACTTTCCAGACAACACCTGCTACGTTTCGTCGTACCTGCTTCTTAATACATCAAGGTATAAATTAAGAGACTTAACTTTAGAACACTTTTATTTAAGGTTAAGATAAGGCATCGTGGCGTAAATAATTTTTTATTTTATCCTCAATATTCAACAAACAAATCCTTTAGAAACCATTTAGCGGTTTAAATTTCTATATTTTAGTAAAAAGTTGGTATACGAGTATACCAAATATAAAATGAAAAGATCTTATGGTTAAATCTATTCTCGTATATCAGATTTAACTAATTTATTGATTTCTCATCTTATCTATAGCAAAACTTTTATGTGTATTTGTATCTCAAACATTTTCTTAATTTTTAATATTCTTTTTATTACAAGTATTCAAAAGTATATTAAATATTGATAAAATTTGTCTTCATGAAACCAAACCGTACTCTTATATACCCTATCTACCGTATCATATAGATTTTTACGACATGGGAAAACTAGATACGAGCATATAAGAAACCGCAAATAATCAAGCCACAAACCAATTTTCGATAAATAAAACAAAACTTTTAATTAATTGATAAATTATAAATTGTCGTACAATTTATTCTCATATAATTGAACTAAGTGTCTTTACAGCAATTTTGTGTTTGAGGAGAGAATGTTACACCCGAGTTCAAAGGAGTCCTGTATACAGATAGTTTGGGTGGCCAAGCATCATTGATTTTAAATTTACACCGCCACACTCATTGAATAAAACGTAATTTATTTATTTTATTGTTTCGAATAAACACACGGTATTTTACTTTCTTGTGTCGCGAAGCATACTGAGCTTTTGTTTCGTATGTGCATTGGGAATGCTTTTTTATGTGAAAAGGACCAATGCACAGTAGAAAAAGCACATTGAAAATAATATCACCGTATATAATATGTGAAACGGACAAGCTAAATGAATAAATGAATTATTGCCGTAAAATAAATTCGTGTACAATTTTGTCTCGCAAAAACTTTCTTCGGATATGTTGAATTGTTGTTGCCACTGCTGCTACTGGTGCTCTGTTATTGCTACGGGAAATTTATTTATTACGTTGCTTTTCCTCGTCTTGTTCTTCATAATTTTTTTTTTCTATGTACACATTTCTTTTTGTTTTTCCTATTCGTCGTCGTAGTCGTATTCGTGAATTAATACCAAAAAAAACTTTAAAAAAATAAAATAAAATACAAAACCATTGTTCACGGATTTAGGTTTGCATTTCCCCGCTGGATACATTTCTGCTGCTGTATACCATTATTATAGTTTTGTTAAAAACTTACACCGAACACATAAAAAAATTAAATAAAGAATTATAACAAAATGAACATGCTACGAGTATTTTGTTGTGTTCTAGAATTATTTTCATGCAGCAAAATGGGAAACTACAGACAGAATTTAGATTTTCTTATTTTCCATGTTGTATTTGAACGGTTTAGTTTTATTGTTTTTCCAAACTGCAGCAGGTTATTCAGTTCCAGTATTTCTCGGTAAAAATAGATGAAGTTTTACTTTAAGTTTAAAAACATTCCGTGGAAGTTTGACACCACAAAGGAAGGAAGTTTGGTTTAATAAAATAAGTAAACTTATTGAGAAAAAGGTCCCTCCAATCAACTGGGAATTATAGAAGTGTCTATAAAAACCAGATTTTTATAAGATATAATCTTACCCCAAGCAGATTATTACAACCCTTCCATACGGCAGTGGGATTTAAACATAAGAATTCCCGTAAAACAATTTTCTAAGTATTGTTCTCAAAAAATAACCACTAAATGGCTTATGACCCTTAGAGGCAAAAATCAGTCTGATGGCTTACGAATGTTCAGTCAATTGGTCGAAAATCATAGTCAATTATGTCTAAGCAAGCTAGGCTGTAGTTGTTCGTTATAAGCGAAAACTGTCCGATACTAATAAGTCAGCATTGACCAACAGACGAGAACTAATTCCGAAGGTCATTTGTCAATACAGAAATGCACCAATAGCCACCAAACACCTGGGTGTGTTAGGTTGTGGACACCGTCAAAAATATGACGTCTCATTCGTTCTGGGATATAAGGTCGAGGTGAAGTGGTTGAAGTTTCGCAACCATATTGCACTCGAATTATTATCCTGTGAGACTTGCTTGAGTTTCAATCGTTTATTGAGCGGTTTCGAACCGTCTAAGTATCCTTTTAGTTCTGGATCTTGTTCTTGCGATTGATTTAATTTCTCGATGTCAAAACCAATGAAAGTTAAAACTGAGATGTCGTCGGGACGCGAGAGGGTGTCAGCCACTACGTTTTCTGGACCACTCACGTGACGAATATCCGTTGTGAACTGGGCAATAAATTCCAAATGACGAGTTTGTCTTGGACTTCGTTCCGTTTTGGAGTTAATTGCAGTCACTAAAGGTTTATGATCAGTATAAATTCTTACTTCACGTCCTTCGAGAAAATGCCTAAATTTCTTTATTCCAATAAAGATCGCTAATAATTCACGATCAAAGGTGGAATATGTTTGTTCTGCAGGTGAAATTTTTTTTGAAAAAAATGCTAAAGGTTGCCATTCATTTTCGTTTATTTATTCCAACACACCACCGCATGCCGTATTGGAAGCATCAGTTCTAATGCAATATACGGTATTTTCTTTTGGATGTGCTAGTAACGTGCAGTTTGCGAGTGAATTTTTTATTGTCTCGAGAGCTATTTGGCAATCTAAAGGCCAGGAAAATATAGCTTTTTTACCTAATTTAATCAAAGAGTTCATTTGATTATAAATTGGCATTAATTGATCGGCCAAGTGAGGTAAGAATCGAAGATAATAATTAACCATACCCACAATACATTGAATTTGACGGATTGTGGTTGGATGCGGAAATTCTTTAATCGCAGTAATTCTGTCAGTTGATGGTTTAATCCCATCACTGGTAATCTCGTGACTTAAGAAATTTAGATTTGCCACACCTAACTCGCATTTAGCCAAGCGTATGTTGATACCATAATCAAATAATCGCTTGAAAAGTAATGCTGTATAAGATAGCGGAAATTTCTCAGCGGAAAATAAGAGATTTCGCTACTCGCCGCAAGTTGCAGCACAATCACAAAAGAGAATTTAATTTGTTATACAATTACCAGCGGAAATTTATTATTCATTTTGTATCTCTTTTTTCACTAAATAAAACATCCCAGCGGAATAAAATATTAAAAGTGATCCTTAAAATGACAAATTGATTGATCTCCGAAGTAAAGGAACTCGTTAAATGAAATCTTGAAATTTAACAATATTCCATCTTTCCGCCATAGTAAAAGAATGACGATGAAATTTGGATAATAGTATTGATCAGGGGTCAAAAACTTAGGAAAAAATTCTAGGATCTGTTCATGCTGGACTAAACTAGGCCATTTCATAACCAATCCTTTTGAAAATTTAAATTTTTCTATCAATTTATTATCAGTTTTTATCAGCCGATATCTCAAAAACTTCCACTAGTAACCAATACTTTCGATTGTTTTTCTAATAGCTTAGGTCATACTGAGACTACGAGGAAAATTTGGGGAAAATTGATGGATTAGAATTTTCACTATAATTTTTTGATTTTCTGCGGCCATATAAGTTATTTTCATTTTTTGGCCGATATCTCAAAAACTTCCACTAGTAACCAATACTTTCGATTGTTTTTCTAATAGCTTATGTCATACTGAGACTACGAGGAAAATTTGGGGAAAATTGATGGATTAGAATTTTCACTATAATTTTTTGATTTTCTGCGGCCATATAAGTTATTTTCATTTTTTGGCCGATATCTCAAAAACTTCCACTAGTAACCAATACTTTCGATTGTTTTTCTAATAGCTTAGGTCATACTGAGACTACCAGGAAAATTTGGGGAAAATTTACAGATTAGAATTTTCACTATAATTTTTTGATTTTCTGCGGCCATATAAGTTATTTTTAGTTTTTGGCCGATATCTCAAAAACTTCCACTAGTAACCAATACTTTCGATTGTTTTTCTAATAGCTTAGGTCAAACTGAGACTACGAGGAAAATTTGGGGAAAATTGATGGATTAGAATTTTCACTATAATTTTTTGATTTGCTGCGGCCGTTTAAGTTATTTTCAGTTTTTGGCCGATATCTCAAAAACTTCCACTAGTAACCAATACTTTCGATTGTTTTTCTAATAGCTTAGGTCATACTGAGACTACGAGGAAAATTTGGGGAAAATTGATGGATTAGAATTTTCACTATAATTTTTTGATTTTCTGCGGCCATATAAGTTATTTTCATTTTTTGGCCGATATCTCAAAAACTTCCACTAGTAACCAATACTTTCGATTGTTTTTCTAATAGCTTATGTCATACTGAGACTACGAGGAAAATTTGGGGAAAATTGATGGATTAGAATTTTCACTATAATTTTTTGATTTTCTGCGGCCATATAAGTTATTTTCATTTTTTGGCCGATATCTCAAAAACTTCCACTAGTAACCAATACTTTCGATTGTTTTTCTAATAGCTTAGGTCATACTGAGACTACCAGGAAAATTTGGGGAAAATTTACAGATTAGAATTTTCACTATAATTTTTTGATTTTCTGCGGCCATATAAGTTATTTTTAGTTTTTGGCCGATATCTCAAAAACTTCCACTAGTAACCAATACTTTCGATTGTTTTTCTAATAGCTTAGGTCAAACTGAGACTACGAGGAAAATTTGGGGAAAATTGATGGATTAGAATTTTCACTATAATTTTTTGATTTGCTGCGGCCGTTTAAGTTATTTTCAGTTTTTGGCCGATATCTCAAAAACTTCCACTAGTAACCAATACTTTCGATTGTTTTTCTAATAGCTTAGGTCATACTGAGACTACGAGGAAAATTTGGGGAAAATTGATGGATTAGAATTTTCACTATAATTTTTTGATTTTCTGCGGCCATATAAGTTATTTTCATTTTTTGGCCGATATCTCAAAAACTTCCACAAGTAACCAATACTTTCGATTGTTTTTCTAATAGCTTATGTCATACTGAGACTACGAGGAAAATTTGGGGAAAATTGATGGATTAGAATTTTCACTATAATTTTTTGATTTTCTGCGGCCATATAAGTTATTTTCATTTTTTGGCCGATATCTCAAAAACTTCCACTAGTAACCAATACTTTCGATTGTTTTTCTAATAGCTTAGGTCATACTGAGACTACCAGGAAAATTTGGGGAAAATTTACAGATTAGAATTTTCACTATAATTTTTTGATTTTCTGCGGCCATATAAGTTATTTTTAGTTTTTGGCCGATATCTCAAAAACTTCCACTAGTAACCAATACTTTCGATTGTTTTTCTAATAGCTTAGGTCAAACTGAGACTACGAGGAAAATTTGGGGAAAATTGATGGATTAGAATTTTCACTATAATTTTTTGATTTGCTGCGGCCGTTTAAGTTATTTTCAGTTTTTGGCCGATATCTCAAAAACTTCCACTAGTAACCAATACTTTCGATTGTTTATCTAATAGCTTAGGTCATACTGAGACTACGAGGAAAATTTGGGGAAAATTTACAGATTAGAATTTTCACTATAATTTTTTGATTTTCTGCGGCCATATAAGTTATTTTCAGTTTTTGGTCGATAACTCAAAAACTTCCACTAGTAACCAATACTTTCGATTGTTTTTCTAATAGCTTAGGTCATACTGAGACTACGAAGAAAATTTGGGGAAAATTGATAGATTAGAATTTTCACTATAATTTTTTGATTTTCTGCGGTCAAATAAGTTATTTTCAGTTTTTGGCCAATATCTCAAAAACTTCCACTAGTAACCAATACTTTTGATTGTTTAACTAATAGCTTAGGTCATACTGAGACTACGAGGAAAATTTGGGGAAAATTGATGGATTAGAATTTTCACTATAATTTTTTGATTTTCTGCGGCCATATAAGTTATTTTCATTTTTTGGCCGATATCTCAAAAACTTCCACAAGTAACCAATACTTTCGATTGTTTTTCTAATAGCTTATGTCATACTGAGACTACGAGGAAAATTTGGGGAAAATTGATGGATTAGAATTTTCACTATAATTTTTTGATTTTCTGCGGCCATATAAGTTATTTTCATTTTTTGGCCGATATCTCAAAAACTTCCACTAGTAACCAATACTTTCGATTGTTTTTCTAATAGCTTAGGTCATACTGAGACTACCAGGAAAATTTGGGGAAAATTTACAGATTAGAATTTTCACTATAATTTTTTGATTTTCTGCGGCCATATAAGTTATTTTTAGTTTTTGGCCGATATCTCAAAAACTTCCACTAGTAACCAATACTTTCGATTGTTTTTCTAATAGCTTAGGTCAAACTGAGACTACGAGGAAAATTTGGGGAAAATTGATGGATTAGAATTTTCACTATAATTTTTTGATTTGCTGCGGCCGTTTAAGTTATTTTCAGTTTTTGGCCGATATCTCAAAAACTTCCACTAGTAACCAATACTTTCGATTGTTTATCTAATAGCTTAGGTCATACTGAGACTACGAGGAAAATTTGGGGAAAATTGATGGATTAGAATTTTCACTATAATTTTTTGATTTTCTGCGGCCATATAAGTTATTTTCAGTTTTTGGTCGATAACTCAAAAACTTCCACTAGTAACCAATACTTTCGATTGTTTTTCTAATAGCTTAGGTCATACTGAGACTACGAAGAAAATTTGGGGAAAATTGATAGATTAGAATTTTCACTATAATTTTTTGATTTTCTGCGGTCAAATAAGTTATTTTCAGTTTTTGGCCAATATCTCAAAAACTTCCACTAGTAACCAATACTTTTGATTGTTTAACTAATAGCTTAGGTCATACTGAGACTACCAGGAAAATTTGGGGAAAATTGATGGATTAGAATTTTCACTATAATTTTTTGATTTTCTGCGGCCATATAAGTTATTTTCATTTTTTGGCCGATATCTCAAAAACTTCCACTAGTAACCAATACTTTCGATTGTTTTTCTAATAGCTTAGGTCATACTGAGACTACCAGGAAAATTTGGGGAAAATTGATGGATTAGAATTTTCACTATAATTTTTTGATTCCCTGCGGCCATATAAGTTATTTTCAGTTTTTTGCCAATATCTCAAAAACTTCCACTAGTAACCAATACTTTCGATTGTTTTTCTAATAGCTTAGGTCAAACTGAGACTACGAAGAAAATTTGGGGAAAATTGATGGTTTAGAATTTTCACTATAATTTTTTGATTCCCTGCGGCCATATAAGTTATTTTCAGTTTTTGGCCGATATCTCAAAAACTTCCACTAGCAACCAACACTTTCGATTGTTTTTCTAATAGCTGAGGTCATACTGAGACTACCAAGAAAATTTGGGGAAAATTAATAGATTAGAATTTTCACTATAATTTTTTGATTTTCTGCGGTCAAATAAGTTATTTTCAGTTTTTGGCCAATATCTCAAAAACTTCCACTAGTAACCAATACTTTCGATTGTTTAACTAATAGCTTAGGTCATACTGAGACTACCAGGAAAATTTGGGGAAAATTGATGGATTAGAATTTTCACTATAATTTTTCGATTTTCTGCGGCCTTATAAGTTATTTTCAGTTTTTGGCCAATATCTCAAAAACTTCCACTAGTAACTAATACTTTCGATTGTTTATCTAATAGCTTAGGTCATACTGAGACTACGAGGAAAATTCGGGGAAAATTGATTTGTTAGAATTTTCACTATAAGTTTTTGATTTTCTGCGGTCAAATAAGTTATTTTCAGTTTTTGGCCAATATCTCAAAAACTTCCACTAGTAACCAATACTTTTGATTGTTTAACTAATAGCTTAGGTCATACTGAGACTACCAGGAAAATTTGGGGAAAATTGATGGATTAGAATTTTCACTATAATTTTTTGATTTTCTGCGGCCATATAAGTTATTTTCATTTTTTGGCCGATATCTCAAAAACTTCCACTAGTAACCAATACTTTCGATTGTTTTTCTAATAGCTTAGGTCATACTGAGACTACCAGGAAAATTTGGGGAAAATTGATGGATTAGAATTTTCACTATAATTTTTTGATTCCCTGCGGCCATATAAGTTATTTTCAGTTTTTTGCCAATATCTCAAAAACTTCCACTAGTAACCAATACTTTCGATTGTTTTTCTAATAGCTTAGGTCAAACTGAGACTACGAAGAAAATTTGGGGAAAATTGATGGTTTAGAATTTTCACTATAATTTTTTGATTCCCTGCGGCCATATAAGTTATTTTCAGTTTTTGGCCGATATCTCAAAAACTTCCACTAGCAACCAACACTTTCGATTGTTTTTCTAATAGCTGAGGTCATACTGAGACTACCAAGAAAATTTGGGGAAAATTAATAGATTAGAATTTTCACTATAATTTTTTGATTTTCTGCGGTCAAATAAGTTATTTTCAGTTTTTGGCCAATATCTCAAAAACTTCCACTAGTAACCAATACTTTCGATTGTTTAACTAATAGCTTAGGTCATACTGAGACTACCAGGAAAATTTGGGGAAAATTGATGGATTAGAATTTTCACTATAATTTTTCGATTTTCTGCGGCCTTATAAGTTATTTTCAGTTTTTGGCCAATATCTCAAAAACTTCCACTAGTAACTAATACTTTCGATTGTTTATCTAATAGCTTAGGTCATACTGAGACTACGAGGAAAATTCGGGGAAAATTGATTTGTTAGAATTTTCACTATAAGTTTTTGATTTTCTGCGGTCAAATAAGTTATTTTCAGTTTTTGGCCGATATCTCAAAAACTTCCACTAGTAACTAGAACTTTCGGTTGTTTTTCTAATAGCTTAGGTCATACTGAGACTACGAGGTAAATTTGGGGAAAATTGATGGATTAGAATTTTCACTATAATTTTTTGATTTTCTGCGGCCTTATAAGTTATTTTCAGTTTTTGGTCGATATCTCAAAAACTTCCACTAGTAACCAATACTTTCGATTGTTTTTCTAATAGCTTAGGTCATACTGAGACTACGAGGAAAATTCGGGGAAAATTGATTTGTTAGAATTTTCACTATAATTTTTTGATTTTCTGCGGTCAAATAAGTTTTTTTCAGTTTTTGGCCGATATCTCAAAAACTTCCACTAGTAACCAATACTTTCGATTGTTTTTCTAATAGCTTAGGTCATATTGAGACTACCAGGAAAATTTGGGGAAAATTGATGGATTAGAATTTTAACTATAATTTTTTGATTCCCTGCGGCCATATAAGTTATTTTCAGTTTTTGGCCAATATCTCAAAAACTTCCACTAGTAACCAATACTTTCGATTGTTTTTCTAATAGCTTAGGTCAAACTGAGACTACGAAGAAAATTTGGGGAAAATTGATGGTTTAGAATTTTCACTATAATTTTTTGATTCCCTGCGGCCATATAAGTTATTTTCAGTTTTTGGCCGATATCTCAAAAACTTCCACTAGCAACCAACACTTTCGATTGTTTTTCTAATAGCTGAGGTCATACTGAGACTACCAAGAAAATTTGGGGAAAATTAATAGATTAGAATTTTCACTATAATTTTTTGATTTTCTGCGGTCAAATAAGTTATTTTCAGTTTTTGGCCAATATCTCAAAAACTTCCACTAGTAACCAATACTTTCGATTGTTTAACTAATAGCTTAGGTCATACTGAGACTACCAGGAAAATTTGGGGAAAATTGATGGATTAGAATTTTCACTATAATTTTTCGATTTTCTGCGGCCTTATAAGTTATTTTCAGTTTTTGGCCAATATCTCAAAAACTTCCACTAGTAACTAATACTTTCGATTGTTTATCTAATAGCTTAGGTCATACTGAGACTACGAGGAAAATTCGGGGAAAATTGATTTGTTAGAATTTTCACTATAAGTTTTTGATTTTCTGCGGTCAAATAAGTTATTTTCAGTTTTTGGCCAATATCTCAAAAACTTCCACTAGTAACCAATACTTTTGATTGTTTAACTAATAGCTTAGGTCATACTGAGACTACCAGGAAAATTTGGGGAAAATTGATGGATTAGAATTTTCACTATAATTTTTTGATTTTCTGCGGCCATATAAGTTATTTTCATTTTTTGGCCGATATCTCAAAAACTTCCACTAGTAACCAATACTTTCGATTGTTTTTCTAATAGCTTAGGTCATACTGAGACTACCAGGAAAATTTGGGGAAAATTGATGGATTAGAATTTTCACTATAATTTTTTGATTCCCTGCGGCCATATAAGTTATTTTCAGTTTTTTGCCAATATCTCAAAAACTTCCACTAGTAACCAATACTTTCGATTGTTTTTCTAATAGCTTAGGTCAAACTGAGACTACGAAGAAAATTTGGGGAAAATTGATGGTTTAGAATTTTCACTATAATTTTTTGATTCCCTGCGGCCATATAAGTTATTTTCAGTTTTTGGCCGATATCTCAAAAACTTCCACTAGCAACCAACACTTTCGATTGTTTTTCTAATAGCTGAGGTCATACTGAGACTACCAAGAAAATTTGGGGAAAATTAATAGATTAGAATTTTCACTATAATTTTTTGATTTTCTGCGGTCAAATAAGTTATTTTCAGTTTTTGGCCAATATCTCAAAAACTTCCACTAGTAACCAATACTTTCGATTGTTTAACTAATAGCTTAGGTCATACTGAGACTACCAGGAAAATTTGGGGAAAATTGATGGATTAGAATTTTCACTATAATTTTTCGATTTTCTGCGGCCTTATAAGTTATTTTCAGTTTTTGGCCAATATCTCAAAAACTTCCACTAGTAACTAATACTTTCGATTGTTTATCTAATAGCTTAGGTCATACTGAGACTACGAGGAAAATTCGGGGAAAATTGATTTGTTAGAATTTTCACTATAAGTTTTTGATTTTCTGCGGTCAAATAAGTTATTTTCAGTTTTTGGCCGATATCTCAAAAACTTCCACTAGTAACTAGAACTTTCGGTTGTTTTTCTAATAGCTTAGGTCATACTGAGACTACGAGGTAAATTTGGGGAAAATTGATGGATTAGAATTTTCACTATAATTTTTTGATTTTCTGCGGCCTTATAAGTTATTTTCAGTTTTTGGTCGATATCTCAAAAACTTCTACTAGTAACCAATACTTTCGGTTGTTTTTCTAATAGCTTAGGTCAAACTGAGACTACCAGGAAAATTTGGGGAAAATTGATGGATTAGAATTTTCACTATAATTTTTTGATTTTCTGCGGCCATATAAATTATTTTCAGTTTTTGGTCGATATCTCAAAAACTTCCACTAGTAACCAATACTTTCGATTGTTTTTCTAATAGCTTAGGTCATACTGAGACTACGAGGAAAATTCGGGGAAAATTGATTTGTTAGAATTTTCACTATAATTTTTTGATTTTCTGCGGTCAAATAAGTTTTTTTCAGTTTTTGGCCGATATCTCAAAAACTTCCACTAGTAACCAATACTTTCGATTGTTTTTCTAATAGCTTAGGTCATATTGAGACTACCAGGAAAATTTGGGGAAAATTGATGGATTAGAATTTTAACTATAATTTTTTGATTCCCTGCGGCCATATAAGTTATTTTCAGTTTTTGGCCAATATCTCAAAAACTTCCACTAGTAACCAATACTTTCGATTGTTAATCTAATAGCTTAGGTCATACTGAGACTACGAGGAAAATCTGGGGAAAATTGATGGATTAGAATTTTCACTATAATTTTTTGATTTTCTGCGGCAATATAAGTTATTTTCAGTTTTTGGTCGATATCTCAAAAACTTCCACTAGTAACCAATACTTTCGGTTGTTTTTCTAATAGCTTAGGTCATACTGAGACTACCAGGAAAATTTGGGGAAAATTGATGGATTAGAATTTTCACTATAATTTTTTGATTTTCTGCGGCCATATAAATTATTTTCAGTTTTTGGTCGATATCTCAAAAACTTCCACTAGTAACCAATACTTTCGATTGTTTTTCTAATAGCTTAGGTCATACTGAGACTACGAGAAAAATCTGGGGAAAATTGATGGATTAGAATTTTCACTATAATTTTTTGATTTTCTGCAGCCATATAAATTATTTTCAGTTTTTGGTCGATATCTCAAAAACTTCCACTAGTAACCAATACTTTCGATTGTTTTTCTAATAGCGTAGGTCATACTGAGACTACGAGGAAAATTCGGGGAAAATTGATTTGTTAGAATTTTCACTATAATTTTTTGATTTTCTGCGGTCAAATAAGTTTTTTTCAGTTTTTGGCCGATATCTCAAAAACTTCCACTAGTAACTAATACTTTCGATTGTTTATCTAATAGCTTAGGTCATACTGAGACTACGAGGAAAATTTGGGGAAAATTGATGGATTAGAATAAGTTATTTGAAAAACAACCGAAAGTATTGGTTACTAGTGGAAGTTTTTGAGATATCGACCAAAAACTGAAAATAATTTACATGGCCGCAGAAAATCAAAAAATTATAGTGAAAATTCTAATCCATCAATTTTCCCCAGATTTTCCTCGTAGTCTCAGTATGACCTAGGCTATTAGATAAACAATCGAAAGTATTGGTTACTAGTGGAAGTTTTTGAGATATTGGCCAAAAATTGATAATAAATTGATAAAAAAATTTAAATTTTCAAAAGGATTGGTTATGAAATGGCCTAGTTTAGTCCAGCATGAACAGATCCTAGAATTTTTTCCTAAGTTTTTGACCCCTGATCAATACTTTTTTCTAAATTGCATCGTCATTCTTTTACTATGGCGGAAAGATGGAATATTGTTAAATTTCAAAATTTCAGTTACCGAGTTCCTTTACTTCGGAGATCAATCAATTTGTCATTTTAAGGATCACTTTTAATATTTTATTCCGCTGGGATGTTTTATTTAGTGAAAAAAGAGATACAAAATGAATAATAAATTTCCGCTGGTAATTATATAACAAATTATATTCTCTTTTGTGATTGTGCTGCCACTTGCGGCGAGTAGCGAAATCTCTTATTTTCCGCTGAGAAATTTCCGCTATCTTATACAGCATTGAAAAGTATGCGTAAGTGTTCGACATGTTCTTCAGGTGTTTTGCTTGCAACAAGTATGTCGTCAACATAAGCAAACAGGAAGTCTAAATCTTTAGTTACTTCATCAATGAAACGTTGAAATGTTTGACCTGCGTTTCTGAGACCAAAAGTCATTCGACAGAAATCAAACATTCCAAACGGAGTTGTTATCGCGGTTTTGAATTGATCTTCTTTTGCTACTGGAATTTGGTGGTAAGCACGGCAAAGATCAATTTTTGAAAAAAATTTACATCCATCCAAATGTCTTGAAAAATCGTGGATGTGAGGTAGCGGATACCTATCTGGTACAGTTACGGCATTTAAACGTCTGTAATCACCGCATGGTCTCCAATCATTTTGCCCCTTTTTAGGTACCATATGAAGTGGAGAGCAGGTTGACGATGATGACTGTTTGCACAGACCTAAATTTTGCATATGTTGGAAAGCATCCTTAGCTAATGAAAATTTCGTTGGATCAAGACGACGTGGTTTGCAAAATGGAAGTTGTCCTTCTGTCACAATTCTGTGAACTACATTATGCTTCACGGGCAAGTCGTATCTTGGTTCTTGTGTAAGTTCAGGAAATTCCTTAAGCAATGATCCATATAAATCTTCGATATTATATATTCGTGGTGATGGCGAGCTTACGGTAGAGATTGTTCCTGTGGTAGTTATGGTTGTAGTTGGATCGACCAAGCGCTTATTCTTTAAGTCGACTGTTAAACCAAACTTTACCAAGAAATCAGCTCCAATAATGGGCTTATTTACTGTTGCCACAATGAATGAGTGTCGAAATTCTCGACGAAGTCCCAAGTTTAATAATAAAAGTTTTGATCCATAAGTTTTGATAGGTGATCCATTTGCTGCGGTTAAATGAAGATGTGGGTCTTCAATGAGATTTTTGATTGATGACGCAAAAATTAATTAATTAATAATTAAGTTGGCACATCAAAAAGCCAAGCAAAAATACAGAAGGTTAATACAACATCATCTGCCGTATCGAATCCTCATCACCATCAACACCAGCCGTAGAGCCAGACGACGCAATCATCAGTTTAGTTTAAACTATTTGTTACAACTATTTGTGTTAAATTTGTTTTTATTTTGTTTCATTGCGTTACAATTAAAATTTGTTTTAATTAAATTTTAGTGTACAATTTTTTTTTATCAAATCTTCTTTATAATTAAATTAGGCCATCGATATTGACCAGCGAATGCGACTCTAATCAGGTGGTCATTTGTCAGTGTAGCATCATAAATAAGATAGCTCGGATCAGGAGGCCAAATGGAAGACAGTTAAATCTTTAAATTCAGTCATAAGCAACATTTGATAATCGGTTCCATTTTCCGGACAATACATTTTTTCCTCAAATGTTTTGTTTGCCTGTAGATGAATGCGACGTCTGTCTGTGGTTTAGTTTCTATAACAAAAGCAGACAGTTAGCTATACTTAGTTCACAGACCAGAAATGGCATCAAAGTTCTATTTCAAATAAATAAAAATGTAAAATACACATAATAATTATATTTCGTATCTAAAGTAAACTTTTATATATTTATAAATAATTTTATGGTTTTAAATTAATTATATTATCAACCTCCGGTTGCTTTATTCGTCATATTTGAACCGGTTGGCCGCTTGAATTAAAAATTCGACTAAGCATTTTGGAACTCCATTTTTACTAATTTCTCGTGTATCCTAATTCGCTGAATCGGTAGTTGATCGTATTCTCAACCATCGTAATTAGGTTTGTTAACTCTAAAAATGAGTAACGTTAACTTTAAAAATGTTTAAATAAACAATTTAAATACGAGCACCGTACACTCAGCAAATTTCGTATAGCCCGTATCTATTTTATGGGGGTGTTTACGCGATGTCGGCTAAATAAATCGTCTAGGTGAACAACAGGCATCAACAAATTTATTAAACTACCTGATTTCCAATAAATATATAACTTTTATTTATTTATATAGATACCAGTAATATCGAGAAATTCCAAAATTTGAACAAATTTATAAAGACTTATTTAACTCCTTTACCAAGATTGTTACTTTTTAATTCGTGGGAACTATTTCCTAAACTATCCTAAACGCAGAATTTGGATTATTTAGTGAAGTATTTCCTAAACTTTCCTAAATATTAAAATCCGCCATTTTTGTTTCAATGTATGCGTAAAACTTCGTATAAACGAGTAAATTATAAATTAAGAAAAAATGCAAATAAGTACGGTGACTATAATAAAACTTGTTAAGATTGTTTTTCCGAACAATTTTCCCAATTCTCGCTACCAAATACTAAGCACACTTTTGAGTAGTTCTGGATCAAAATTAAGAGATAAACACCATTCCATGGAGAAATCTAGGGGCCCCGGGTGTTTTAGGAAATTAAATTTGTTAAGAGGTCAATTTGCATATCGTATAGTTTTTCCGAGCAATTTTCCCAATTCCAGAACCACCGCTACCAAATACTATGCACACTTTTGAGTTGTTCTGAATCAAAACTAACAGATAAACACCATTCCATTGAAAAATCTAGGGGCCCCAGGTGTTTTAGGAAATAAAATTTGTAAAGAGGTCAATTTGCATATCGTAGGTGTTTTTCTAGCAATTTTCCCAATTCCAGAAACACCGCTACCAAATACTATGCACACTTTTGAGTTGTTCTGAATCAAAACTAACAGATAAACACCATTCCATTGAAAAATCTAGGGGCCCCAGGTGTTTTAGGAAATAAAATTTGTAAAGAGGTCAATTTGCATATCGTAGGAGTTTTTCTAGCAATTTTCCCAATTCCAGAAACACCGCTACCAAATACTATGCACACTTTTGAGTTGTTCTGGATCATCAAAACTAACAGATAAACACCATTCCATTGAAAAATCTAGGGGCCCCAGGTGTTTTAGGAAATAAAATTTGTAAAGAGGTCAATTTGCATATCGTAGGTGTTTTTCTAGCAATTTTCCCAATTCCAGAAACACCGCTACCAAATACTATGCACACTTTTGAGTTGTTCTGAATCAAAACTAACAGATAAATACCATTCCATGGAAAAATCTAGGGGCCCGGGTGTTTTAGGAAATAAAATTTGTGTAGAGGTCAATTTGCATATCATATGGTTTTTCCGAGCAATTTGCCCAATTCCAGAAACACCGCTACCAAATACTAAGCACACTTTTGAGTTGTTCTGAATCAAAACTAACAGATAAACACCATTCCATTGAAAAATCTAGGGGCCCCAGGTGTTTTAGGAAATAAAATTTGTTAAGAGGTCAATTAGCATATCGTAAGGGTTTTCCGAACAATTTTCTCAAATCTAGAAACACCGCTACAAATACTAAGCACACTTTTGAGTTGTTCTGACTCAAAATTCAGACATATACACCATTCCATGGAAAAATCTAGGGACCCGGGTGTTTTAGGAAATAAAATTTGTGTAGAGGTCAATTTGCATATCATATGGTTTTTCCGAGCAATTTTCCCAATTCCAGAAACACCGCTACCAAATACTATGCACACTTTTGAGTTGTTCTGAATCAAAACTAACAGATAAACACCATTCCATTCAAAAATCTAGGGGCCCCGGGTGTTTCAACCTCTCGACCTCACGACCTCTGTGTTTCAACCATACGATATGCAAATTGACCTCTTTACAAATTTTAGTTCCTAAAACATCCGGGGCCCCTAAATTTTTCAATGGAGTGGTGTTTATCTGTTAGTTTTGATTCAGAACAACTGAAAAGTGTGCTTAGTATTTGGTAGCGGTGTTTCTGGAATTTTGAAAATTGCTCGGAAAACCCCTACGATATGCTAATTGACCTCTTAACAAATTTTATTTCCTAAAACATCCGGGGCCCCTAGATTTTCCATGGAATGGTATTTATCTGTTAGTTTTGATTCAGAGCAACTCAAAAGTGTGCTTAGTACTTGGTAGCGGTGTTTCTGGAATTGGGAAATTTGCTAGAAAAACCCTACGATTTGCAAATTGACCTCTTAACAAATTTTATTTCCTAAAACACCCGGGTCCCTAGATTTTTCCATGGAATGGTGTATATCTCTTAATTTTGAGTCAGAACTACTCAAAAGTGTGCTTAGTATTTGGTAGCGGTGTTTCTGGAATTGGGAAAATTGTTCGGAAAAACAATATGATATGCAAATTGACCTCTTTACAAATTTAATTTCCTAAAACACCCGGGGTCCCTAGATTTTTCCATGGAATGGTGTATATGTCTTAATTTTGAGTCAGAACTACTCAAAAGTGTGCTTAGTATTTGGTAGCGGTGTTTCTAGAATTGGGAAAATTGTTCGGAAAAACCATACGATATGCTAATTGACTTCTTAACAAGTTTTATTTCCTAAAACACCCGGGTCCCTAGATTTTTCCATGGAATGGTGTATATCTCTTAATTTTGAGTCAGAACTACTCAAAAGTGTGCTTAGTATTTGGTAGCGGTGTTTCTTGAATTGGGAAAATTGTTCGGAAAAACCATACGATATGCTAATTGACTTCTTAACAAGTTTTATTTCCTAAAACACCCGGGGCCCCTAGATTTTTCCATGGAATGGTGTTTATCTCTTAGTTTTGATCCAGAACTACTCAAAAGTGTGCTTAGTATTTGGTAGCGGTGTTTCTAGAATTGGGAAAATTGTTCGGAAAAACCATACGATATGCTAATTGACTTCTTAACAAGTTTTATTTCATAAAACACCCGGGGCCCCTAGATTTTTCAATGGAATGGTGTTTATCTGTTAGTTTTGATTCAGAACAACTCAAAAATGTGCTTAGTATTTGGTAGCGGTGGTTCTGGAATTGGGAAAATTGTTCGGAAAAACAATCTTAACAAGTTTTATTATAGTCACCGTACTTATTTGCATTTTTTCATAATTTATAATTTACTCGTTTATACGTAGTTTTACGCATACATTGAAACAAAAATGGCGGATTTTAATTTTTAGGAAAGTTTAGGAAATACTTCACTATCATACTTTTTAGAAATATGTAATGGTTCCTATTTTGGAGGAAATATAATCTTGACTAGTGGATATCTGATAAGACAAATCTTAGTGGTGCTTATTAAAAATTATTTAGAAATACTGGCCGTTACGATAAAACTACGTTGCCCTACTAATTTTAAATTTATCTAACCACACTATTATAGTATAACATCTGCGTGAGCTCCATATATATTAGCTAGTAACCTGAAATGGACAAGGGCCCTAGTTCTCTTTATTAAGTCATTCATTGCATACTTTTAACACTATGCGTCGTTGGTACTTGGCGAAACACATTAACACTTAATAAACACATTATAACACTTGTTTATTATTTCGCAAAAAAAAAAGATTTTTGCGAAATAATAAATTAGTGTTATAATGTGTTTATTAAGTGTCATTGGTCGCAGTTGATTAGAAATTCCAATTTTTATTTCCTGGCTATGGTGAAATTCGAACCTCCAACCAAGTACCGACTCTTCTTATCAAATACACAACTTGCTAACGATTAAGTTCTACTGCAATTGTTCATACTATAGAATGAGTTCTAAAAGAATTGGCATACAATATTGCAATCTCTTCCAGTGAAAATTTAATAATACTACCTGTAGTAACGCACTGTATATTTTGAAACTGATCCTTCCTGTTCAAGAGTTTATTGCAAAGAGAAAGAATTTATTTTTTATTTTACAATTCTAGACAAACTTAATTTATAAAAGATCAAAATTATAATTTTTAAATATTTTATAAAGTTTTAAAAAAAACTTGTTAGAAAGTCCGCTAAGTTTAAATTAATCATAACAGAGATTTATAATAGTATATAACAATATGGACATCCAACGCACTCTCTCATAATTTAACAGCTGTCTTTAATCGTCAATATTTACGGTTTGTTAGTTATTAATTTTTCCAACCCATACAAAACAGGACTTATCTTAGGAAAAAGTAAAAGACACACTGAATCATTGTTTTTTTTTCTAGATTTAAGTGATGCTGTATAAGATAGCAGAAATTTCCGCAGCGGAAAATAAGAGATTACGCTACTCGCCGCAAGTGGCAGCATCATCACAAGAGAGAATATATTTTGTAATAATTGAGCGGAATTTTTTTATTTATTTTGTATCTCTTTTTTCACTAAATAAAACATTCCAGCGGAATAAAATATTCAAAGTGATCCTTAAAATGACAAATTGATTGATGACCGAAGTAAAGGATCTGAAATCTTGAATGATCTGTTAATGAAATCTTCAAATTTAACAATATTCCGTCTTTCCGCCATTTTTTAAAAAATGAAGATAAAATTTGGGTAGAAGTGTTGATCAGGGATATTAAAGTAAGTTTTGGAGAAAATTCTAGGATCTGTTCATGCTGGATTAAACTTGCCCATTTCATAACTAATCCTTTTAAACATGTTTATATATTTAATTTTCAGTTTTTTTCAATACATTCGATTGTTTTTCTAATAGCTTAGGTCATACTGAGACTACAAGAAAAATTTAGTCTCAGTTTGACTCAAGCGATTAGAAAAACAACTGAAAGTATTGGTTACTAGTGGACGCTTTTGAGATATTGGCTAAAAACTGAAAACAATTTATATGGCCGCAGAAAATCAAAAATGTATAGTGAAAAATCTAATCTATAAATTTTCGCCAACTTGTCCTTCCCAGGATTGGCAATGAAACTGCCAAGTTTAGTCCAGCATGAACAGATTCTTGAATTTTGCCCAACAGTTACTTTAAAATCCCTGAACAATACTAGTTACTATCCAAATTTTATCGTCATTCTTTTAAAAATGGCGGATAGTCGGAATATTGTTAAATTTCTAGATTTCATTTACCCGAGTACTTTACGTCGGAGATCTATCAATTTGTCATTTTCAAAATCAATTTTAATATTTTATTCCGCTGGAATATTTTATTTAGTGAAAAAAGAGATACGAAATGAATAAAAAGATTTCGCTGGTAATTATATAACAAAATAAATTCTCTTTTGTGATGGTGCTACCACATGCGGCGAGTAGCGTAATATCTTATTTTACGCTGCCAAATTTCCCTATCTTATACAGCATATTTAAGTGGATTGTCCATTGTATTTTCTTTCAGCCGGTATGGTTTACAATCCTACACTCAACTTATATTAAGGTTGATCTTTCAGTTGTGCATTGGTTGGCGAACTCGCTGCATGTTTCGGGCAAAGGTTTATGCTACGTTGCAAGAAATTTCTACATATCTCAACGAATCTGCGTTCAACTTAAAAATTCACAATTTTTTATCAATATGAAATTTTAAACTTAATACTTTTAACAGTGTTAAACAATTTTCCCTTAATTTTTTTTACAATAATTAATTACAATTACATAAAATTTGCCTATGGCCGCATTACAAACTTCACTAAATCAATTTTGAATATATATGTTTAATAAAGCCTTTGGCAATATCAATTGCGCCTGTCGAGGTAAACTCGTGGATTACATGAACTTCAATCTGCTTTTTCACAACATTTCTGATATTTCTGGAGACTCTTTTGGCCTGAAGAAAAATGAGATTTTAAAATTTATTTACAACAAACTATAATAAATATATACTATTTGTTCAGAAAATGATTTGTTAAACAATTGTATCTTTAAATTGGTTACAGCAGCAACGGTTGGAAGAAATTTCGAGGTTTCGAGTTGGAAGAAATTTCGTAAATACTTTCCTTGTTTTGAATCGTTGTTAGTAGCTAATAATTAAATTTGTATATGTTATCTTACGAAAAATCATATTGACATATCATATTAACAAATATACATATTGGATCAATCCGACTTATTGTAGCCCTTTCCGTCTATACTTATTGAAATACCGAAATGGTTGACAAATTAAAATCATTACGCAACATCTTGTTGAATTTGTCCGCCGAATATAAATCCTATGTATTTGTTGAGACAGAGTGGTCTATAAAATTTCGTTCATTTTCAGGCAAGGATGAGACGAACAATTGACCAATATTTGACTTTCAGTTTTCAGTTATTCCGTGGTCATGATTCCAAAAATGTTTTTTTTCAATGGAAAAACCCTAAATAATAAATTAATTAATCTACAAGATACCACATTGCTGAATGTTAACATTGGCTTACGGCGGCAGTTTCCTCATGTATTTACTAAGGCGTCAGTTGACAGGCCGATGCTCGATGCTGCATTCTTGACGTAATACGAACTTCTTGTCGACCTCCGTGGTAGGCGTCTCTTGGACCCCACAACTACTCTTGCTGCCGATGTGATGATTGCTAGAGTCAAAAAACCTACACCAACCCATTATTCTGTTCACAATCTGTACGATTCGCTTCTGAAGATGTTCTCTTCTCTGGTTGACTCTACAGACTGCGCAAGTTCAGCAAAGCTTAAAGTGGTTCATTATATATACACCGAAGGTCGACTGCTCTTTTCAAGACTTTTGTCGCTCTCGATAGAAAAGTAAATAGAGCGCTTGTATTGTGATTCGGGGGTCCCGGGTTCGAGTCCTGGTGGTAACAAAAAGACGTCTGGTCATTTTTAATGTGTTATGTGTTACATTGTGCATTGTCTATATATCTAGCCATAGTTATAGGCTTTTCTCCAAATATTAAAAAAAGACCACGTATAGGCTAGATCCGGTTAAACATAAAACTGCGCTCATTGAATTGGAGCATATAGTTGAGTTGGACATAGGCCGACCAAAAATTTTCCGGTTTCGTTCCCTTTTCATATATGGTAAAGAAGGAAGTTAATGCCGATTGGGGCTCTTGTGGGAATTACTGAAGACTGGATGCCGTAATCATGCTGGATCATTACCCGATCCCACACATACAAAATTTTACAATGCACTTGCATAATTGTCGTGTTTCTCCAAAATTGATTTAGACAGTGGGTTTATCACCTCATCCCTATTGCGACCGAAGACATGAACAAAACGGCAATATCCACCCCGTTTAGGTTGATTGAATTTTCTAGGATGCCCTTTGGTTTGTTCTTCACTTCATGAATGAAGTGACAAAAGGTCTAGATTTCGTGTTTGTCTCTATCGACGACATATTAGTAGCCAACAAAAATTAAAAGGAACACAGAATTCATCTCAAACAATTGTTTGAGCGTGTCGTCGAATATGGAATGAATATCCAAATATCAAAATGTATTTTCGGTGTCCGTGCTGGCAACCCGAAAATTATATGCGTAACACAATTTAACACAATCACAAAAGTGCGACAAACAATTGTAAGAAATGAATTCAGAGAAAACAATTGTAATACAAATAATTGTACACGGAAACAATTCTACACTGAACAATTCATCGAAAAATCAAATATTCGAAAGAAAGAAACAATTCATCGAAAAAAATTGTAATGCATATTAAAAAATATTAATCAATTTTCTATTAATTGTTCAATTTTGTGATACGGACAGCAAAGTAGGACATCATTGGTTAAAAAATAAAAGTGTAGGGATATTAAGAATAATTTGATGTGGATTATTGTGATGAGGTGCTTAATATATTTAAATCAAACTGAATTGCTATAATAATTCGAACATTTCGGGAGATTAGGGTGACGAATTCGAGTTTATGTTAAAAATCTCAACCTAAAACTACGGCACACAAATTCCAGGTAATTCACATAAATATGGTATTTAACATAGATATGCTATAGTTTGTCCTCTATCTAGTGCAGTAAGCCGCTTGGCGATTTCTTTAGTAGGAGCTGAGATATGAATACTCTCGTCATGGGAAGCTCGAAAATCGACGAATACTCTTGCATAAAATATTTCCCAAGCTGATGCTTACTCTAAAAATGCTCCAATTATCGAAAAAATTCACATGGCAAATCTCTAGGCTATGCTGAGCAATTACGCAGAACTTCATTTTAGCCTAACATCATGGGAAACTGCTCAAATCTGAGCCAACAGTTAGGGCATAGTTAGTTAGTTATTATGAATTTTCTCGATGAATTGTAAAATGTCCATAGTAAATTCCTTTGGGACCCGAAAAATGTGCGAAAACGAATTGTGCGAAGATACAATTCATCAAAAAAATTCATAATTCATTCGTCAATTTTCGAGCTTCCCATGACGAGAGTATTCATATCTCAGCTCCTACTAAAGAAATCGCCAAGCGGCTTACTGCACTAGATAGAGGACAAACTATGGCATATCTATGGTAAATAACATATTTATGTGAATTACCTGGAAATTACACAATATTTCATTTTACATGACTTCTGAAATCTCCATAGGAAATCTTTACCTGTAAGTACTGATGTTTAAAAGAAATTTTTAGATGAGAAATTTCGTTTCGATGAATTGTGTTTTCGATGAATAAGTTATTTGGAAATTGTAAACACATTTGGTTATTGTAAACTTGTAGTTTTCATATTTGTTTGTCGACGAATTGTTTGTCGCATAATTGTTTGTCGCATAATTTTCGGAGAACCGTCCGTGCTCTCGAGTTCCTCAGCCACCAAGCTACTCCAGACGCTATAACACCCCCGGAAACAGCGAGTTGAGGCCATGCATAGTTTTCCCCCGTCAAATTCAATTCAACAAATTCAGCGAGTCGTAGTAATGGTTAATTGCTACTATAGGTTCATGCAAGGACTAGCCGAATTGCTGTCTCCAATTTACGCTCATTTGGTAACATTAAATAAAATGCCAAAGAACGCGAAACATTATTTTTGGCTCGACGACTGCAACGAAGCATTCACCAAAACTAAACGAACACTTGCTAATGCAACTCTGTTAGCCCACCTCGGTAGCGATACATGTTATAGCATCTTTTGTCATGACATACAACATGTTCAAGGCAAGAAAAATGTGGTCGCCGACACATTGTCAACAATAGACATTGTCAATCTAGATCTGAAAGAACGAGCTCAGAAACAACAGTCTGACGATGAATTACAGCACTTATTGCAAACTTCATCACGTCCCGCGAATTTCAAATTTAAGTTGGAACTCACCGTCCTCCCTGATTTAAAAATTTTCTGCGAGATTTCAACAGGCATGAATCGACCCATCTTATAAGCGTATACGAGTAGTGTTCGATGCCCCTCACGGTTTATCTCATCCCAGTATGTGAGCATCACGAAAATTAAATTGCACTGGGTTAAATGTTGTATTGGTTGCTAGAAGAGCAAAGTTCAACAACACATGAAGTCTGAACCAGGACATTTTAAATTGTCGTCTACTAGATTCGAACATATACATATGGATATTGTAGGATTATTACCGCCATCCGAGGGTTATGTGTATATTCTCACAATTATCGATCGTTTTACTCGTTGGCATAAGAGGTACCCCATTCAAGAAAGTACCGCTTCCATTATTACCAAGACTCTTATCGAGAAATATTTTTCCAGTTTTGGGATACCACTGGAAATCACAACAGATCGAGGCAGTCCGTTTGCGTCTAAACTCTTCGCTGAGCTTACGCATTTAAAAAAGCTGGTGGAAACACAATTAAGTGGAGCACAGAGTTGACCTTCGTATTGCTGGGAATACGAGCAACAATATAGGATGAATTAAAATGCTCTTCAGCCAAATTAGTCTATGAACAAGCTCTAAGGCTACCAGGTGAATTTTTCGACTGTAGCTCTAAGTATAGTTTCGATTCACAGAACTATGTTGAAAGGCTTCTCGCAGCGATCCGCGACATCATTTCAGTGGACCCTCGAAATTCAAATAAACAGCCTATATTTGTTCCCAAGTATTTAGAGAATTGCATTGATAAAGTGAGAACAGGCCTAACACCTACGTAGAAGCACCTTACAAAGTCATTTATCGTTTTCGAAAGCATTAAATTCTTGAAATAAACGTCAAGAATAGAATTGTTAGTATCGATTGGCTGAAAGCGGCCTATGGTGTCCTAGCTGAGCGTAGCTTAGTATTAAACCGAACGATTCCTAAAAACCGTCCAATTTCAAAACCTTTCGTATTTAAAATAATCCACTTCCAACCATTATTTCCTCTAATTTTTTTAGCATATAAAGGGAGATTTTACTTGCAGGGGGGTGATGTTGCAGTGACAATGCAATATCCGTTAATGTAGAATACTTGGCTATAATTATGTACAATTGTTTTAGTGGTATACACATAACTATTGTTATAGAAGAGGGTGTTGTAGTACTAATTTGTTGCTTAACTAAAATGTATGTTTAACCAGGTTTTTTCAATCTCGTTTAACATTATATTATTAGATAACAAATTTCAATTATAACAACAATGTGGAAGTGTGCAATGTTTTTATAGTGAGATTGAAATTTTCATCTTTATACGTTTCTACTTTTATAAGTTTAATTTACTTCCTTATTATGAACATTTTAAACACATTTCCATCCTGTTCTATAAATTTTCGAACGTCACCATATACATGCTTATATCGCACGTTTATATAGTTTTAGTGTTTACATACAAATATTGCTATCAGCCCTGTACATTGTAAGTATATAGTAATAAGAAGCAAAAAGCTTTAAGGCTATACATTTTCGTACACAGAAGCATGGCGAAAATATAATAAAATAAGTTATAAGAAAACAAAGGAAAATTTGAAAACAAAAGAAAATGAAAAATTTCTTAACTTTTTAAGTCTTTTTGTATGACAATGCATACAACTCAACGAAAGCACAAAGACAAAACCAAATTAGAAATTGTTTCGCCTTTTATAATATTTTGTTATTGTTTCTAATGTTTATATTTTACATTTTCTAATAATTTTCCGTTGTTTTGTTTTATTTAAAAATTATGCATAATAAGGAACGGGAAAAGCTTCTCTTGTTGTTTTATACACCAAAAACAATAACTGAAAAATTATTGAATGAATTTTCGTTATTTTACAATGACATTTCATTCTTGTACAAAAGCACAGTACAATAGAAAAAATATAGAAGGAATTTTTTTATTTAGGTTAATGAAGGTACTTTAATTAACAGCATAATACAAAAATCTAATTACCTCATTTATAGACAAAAATAATTAATTGTTAAATCAATAAAATAAATCAAAGGAATTGAAACTAAAAATACACCCAAACACATCCAAGTTGAAGTATTTATATAAGTTGTATATAGGAAAAAGTTATCTGGAAACTAAAAAAATCATTCACCCAGAAACAAAACCAAACAGCATGCCCCCAAAATATCAAAAACATAACCAGAACAAAAAAAAAATACAAAACCAACTAAGAAGAGTAGACATGAACTTTACAATAATCTTTCACAAATATAAAAAAAATGTTTGTTCTTTCATTTTTACAATAAACTTTTATATTTTATTTAAAAGTGTTATTTTCAAGCTTTTTCTTATGTATAATTTTGTTGTTATATTGGTTTTGTTTATTTTGTTGATACAGAGTTTATCAAACACGCAAGAACCAAGAACCAAAACTCTCGACTTGTTTTCTTCTTCCCGAAGATATTTTCTTTATATTTTTAAATAACAGTTTTTGAATAATAAGTGGTATATCGCGAACACATAATTCATTTTATACTTTTTAAAATTAGATCCAGAAAAAATTATAACGGACTGCGAGAAGAAAACTGAAACTTAAATAACACAAAAGACACTCTGTTCGTGGAAAATCATGATTTAGTTCTTCTGTTTAATAATTTTGCTTTTTTATATTTCTTGGCTGGATAACTAACTATATGTAGTTACATTTGCCGTACTCACAGCACACAACTTCATGAAATAAAAAAAAATTTGTAATAATATGAAACAGACAACATTGAATATAAAAATGGTAAAAACAGTGTAAAATATAAAGAACTGAGCAACTCAAAAATATGTTGCTGCTATTTTTCTTTATTAATAACAAAACACAAAAGTCGTGTTCAGAATTTTAATAAGCATAATATTTATTTCAACATTTACAACAAAAATATAAATAATAAAAGTACACAGTGGAAATATATAAAAAATAAATCATATTTCTATGCTCTTTGTTCTGCCTCTTAAGACGTTTTATTTTTCCATATTACTGTTAACAATACCAACAAAACTATTTTTTTTATTTAATTATTTGTAACTATTTTTATTGTTTTACGCTACTCTGATAAGAGGTGAATATTTGTTAACATTATTTTAATAAACTGATTGCGTAAAGAAAGGAAAATGTTTAATCTACTGGATCATAAAATACGTTCAAGCTTAATATGTAAAAGTGTATTCTAATTTAACCCTTATTAGTACGGGTTGAGTCCCGGAGACTCATTTTAAGTTTGATCTGTAAAAAACTATTCTCATACATTTTGGTCCAAATGTATTATAAAATGCGTTATACTTCATCAAAAATCGTATAATGCACGGTGTTTGTGGTCGCACTCCTCCGAAAGGGTTCTACCAAGTTTTATGAATTTTTTTATGTATATTTAGTAGGTGTGAGAATAGGCCGTAAAGTATATTTCATACCGCTAGTGATTAGAATTTTTTTTTATATTTCTATCTTTTGACAACAATTTTTTTCGTATTTTTTTCATTTGGCATCATCAAATATCTATAACCCCAAATTTCCACCCTCCTTCCCCCACCCTGTATTTCAAACAGAATGACAGATGGCACTACGTCCGCCTCATCGAACTTACATCCATATATGCGCAAATCATTCACGAGAACCGTCGCGTCGCTTTGATATTTCATTCTGCATCTGATATGTAATCCAACGTAGTGCGTGCAAAATTTTGTACGATTTATTTTAATTTATAAGAAATATATGCATGTTTTCGGATTGTAAAAAGGTTGGTAAAATACTAAACGAACAAATACATTATCGGTATACCGTTATAGTAGAGGAGAAAGAATAGACGAACAAATCCAACAAGATAACGAAAATGTGCGTGCGACCGATTACGCTAACAAGTACATCGAGCATTTACCATCAGCTTCGTTCTTTCGTCTCGCATTCGAGTGCGAGCCAGATATTGAAAATTCCGCTCATCCGAAAGTGCTGATTGGTGCTATGGACAAAGAATGTCCCCATTGTCATGCGCTCAAACTCAAACATGAGTCAGCCGGGATGTGTTGCGCATCAGGATCAGTGCAACTACCAGAAATAGAGACACCACCAGAACCACTGAACGGCTTGCTCATCAGCACGGATCCAGATTCAAACCTGTATTTGAAGTCCATTGTCACGTTCAAATAGTTCACAACACTGCGGCAAATGGTCAACTATTTAATTCAACGTTCAAAACTAAAGGCCAAGTGTACCTCAAAGTAGGCTCAATGCTGCCAATGCCAAACGAATCACATATATTTTAGCTACAATAACCTCAATTCGCCTAATGCCAGGCGCATCGTTGGCAAACTTGACGCCCTATTGAATGAGCACAATGAATTATTGAAATATTTCAAATCATACATGCGCGAATTGCAAAGTGACACAACTCAAACATTAAACAACGAGATCCCCCCACAGGTAATTCATTAATTATGAACATCATTATTCATTTTGAATTAATATTTATGAATAGGCTGTTACTGGAGCCAAAACAAATAAGAAAGTAAGCTAAATCGATTTTTACTCCAACGACTGCAATTTCTACGACACAATCAACAAAAGTTCCGTGCGGAATAATACATTCACTTGCAATACGCTACCTCGCGAGCGACGCCGACGCCGCCGAAATTGGTAACTCTGTCATTCTACCATCATCGTACGCAGGCAGACCACGTCATATGCAAGAATACATACACGATGCTATGACTTTCGTACGTGAGTACGGACGACCATGTTTATTTATCACGTTTACGTGTAATCCAAGTCGTAGGAAATACATCTTTGCTATTGCTAGGCCAAAATGCAATACATCGTCAGGACATCACAGCACATTCAAACAAAAATTGAAGTCATTAATGAGCTTCATTACAAAATTACACGTATTCGGTCCCACACGCTGCTAAAGGGTGGTTAAATTTTAAGGGCCGACGTTGAATGTGAACCACACCTAAACGTCCAGTTTTTTTCTGCATTCAATTTGACATTTATCAATTTGAGACTAACTCAATTTGAACCAAAGAAATGGCAACAGAGGATGATCAATTTTCGAAGAAAATCATCTTCAGTGATGAGGCACATTTTCAGCTAAGTGGATTCGTCAATAAGCAGAATTGCCGCATTTGGGCGAATCATAATCCAAGAGTGATTGTCGAAAAACCAATGCACCTACAAAGAGTGACTGTTTGGTGCAGTTTATGGGCTGGCGGCATCATCGGGCCGTATTTTTTCCAAACTGAGGCCGGTCAGGCAGTTTCTGTGAATGGTGTTCGCTATCGTGAGATGATAACGAACTTTTTATGGCCCGAATTGGAAGATATGGTTGTGGACGATATGTGGTTTCAACAGGACGGTGCCACTTGCCACACAGCTAACGAAACAATGGCTCTTTTGCGCGATAAATTCAATGGTCGTGTTATCTCACGTGGTGGCGATGTCAATTGGCCGCCAAGATCATGTGAATTGACACCGTTGGACTTCTTTCTTTGGGATTATTTGAAAGAAAAGGTGTACGTCGATAAGCCAGCAACGTTTCAAGAGCTAAAGGATGAGATAGTTCGGCACATTAACGGCATAGAACCTCAATTATGCCTAAGCGTCATCGAAAATTTGGACCATCGGGTGGAGGTGTGCCGCCGAGGTCGCGGCGGCCATTTGGCCGATATTTTGGTCCATACATAATTGAACCATACCGTATTATCGTAATAAAAAGAATTGACAATAATTTTCTAAATAATTTGTGTTTTATTCAAAATCAACATCGGCCCTTAAAATTTAACCACCCGTTAGATGTATTCTGTTGAATGACAAAATCGAGGATCACCTCATGCACACATTTTGATTTAGTTAGTCGATGAAATAGGCCCTGAAGAAATCGATAGTGGAATTTCCGTGGAAATTGCAGATTCATCTACTGATCAACTACTGTTAGATATTGTTACCAGAATCACCTATGCGGTAAATCTGAATCGTCTATCGCCTTGCATGGTAGTAGGGAAATGTACAAAGCGTTTTCCTAAAGCTTTCAGCGACGACAAGATCACGTCAATATTTCGTCGAAGAAATACTGATAATGTCGGGCAATCATTTACGCTAAATATCAACATTGCGGACATTGACATTGAAAATCGTTGGGTAGTACCATATTCGCCTCTGCTGAGCAAAACATTCAATGCTCATATTAATGTTGAGTTCTGCGTTCGGTGAAGAGCATCAAATACGAAATAATACGCTACCAGATCCAACGAAGCTGTCTGGCGTATCATTGATTTCCAAATTCATGAACGGGACCCAGCATTTATACAATAAGCTGTCCATTTTGAAAACGGCCAGTGTGTATTTTTCACCAACTAAAAACTACACTCACAAAATTTTTCAATTCGTGTGGATACTTTCGGTGCCTTTGCACGAACACTACTCTATTCCGAAGTATCACGCTATTTCACATGGAATCAAACAAAAAAATAAATATCCCAGCAAGCAAGGCCCAACAATTTATGCGTGTCCCGGCCTATTCAAATCAAACAATTTGTGCCGAGTATATACAGCCACTGCAAGGCAGATTGAGTGCTTCCATCTGCGACTGTTGTTGGTTAATCTGACATTGTCATTTCAAGATGAATGAACAACAGTATCCAACATATACAGATGCATGTCTTGCATTCGGATTGTTCGAAGTCCTCGACACTCACTGCGACGATATGCTTACATATGGGCTGCTATTCCATTAGGTTTCATCCTTCGCAGTATAGTATGATTCGTCGATAGGTATAGGTTCAATAACATTCTGAGCATCCTCGGACTCAGATGCTTCTTGTTTGTCATCATAGTCAGAGTTGCTTTCCAACACATCTAAACCTGTATCAGGTGTGTCAACTTATACCAAAATGATACCCTGACTCTCATCATTAGTTTCAGCTCGAACTTGTTCTTCCATTTACACACGCTTCGGTTAGCCATACTTGAGGACATTACAAAGCGTTATATTTTGATTTGGACAATTTACACAAACAATTACCTTGCACTAATGGATAACTTGTACGCATGATTTATGTAATGTGTGCGTACATCGGGAAATATGCGGTCAATGAGAGCATTTTGCGAATCCATAATTGTGCAGAAATTAGTGGGCAATTTTATCCATTCAGTATTTTCATAGACAACAACTTTTCCGTCGCCGATATCTAACAATTGGTTCGAGAATGTGTCAACGGATGGATCTTGTGGCATTTGGACGAGCATGTTTATTTTTAGCTGAACTTTTTCAACATTACGCCACAGTGGCGATGGTTTCAAGGAAGCGTTGATCTCATCAGCGTACGTTGGACGTGGAATGACGGGAAGTGTTTGTCTGAAATCACCTAACACGAGTAACAGAATGCAGCCGAATAGTTTGTTGTTGTTTTTTATATCTTTGAGTGTTCTGTTCAACGCCTCAAAAGAATGTTTGTGTGTCATAGTGCATTCATCCCAGATGATAATTTTGTATTGTTTCAGCATTGTGGCAATGGACGATTGTCTTTTTATGTTTCACACTGCGTTTGGGTTATTTTGAATTTACAGTGGCAGCTTAAATGCTGGATGAGTTATTCTTCCTACTTCCAATAAAGATGCTGCAATGCCAGATGATTCAACGGCCAATGCGATGCCATTATTTGATCGTATTTCGGCGAGAACTAGGGAAATGTGAAATGTTTTGCCAGTTTCACCTGGCGCATCCAAAAAAAAAGAGTCTACTAGGTCCCGCCGAAACTGCCATCATAATACGGTCGTAAATGATTTTTTGTTCATGAGTCAGTAGTGAGGCATTGCGAGTAACAATTGTTGCCAATTCTGCAGTATCGTACTGCATTTCTGAAGTATTTCGGTGTCAATTAAATTAGAATCACTTAGATTTCGCGAATTCATACCGAAATGACTGAGTGATAAATTGGCAATGAAAACGCAATGATCCTCGGTAGCAATCAATGCATCGAATGTATACGAATTCGATGCAATATATCGTCAGTCATCGTGCTTGTCCCACAACAAGAAGCCGAATTTGTGTTGCTGTATAGTGCAAATAGCTTGCTGCGCAATACTAAGGTTATGTGGTTACCTTAAAACGAAAGAACAAGATGATCAGCTTAAACCCTAGTGATCAACCCCAACTGAAGTTTAACTAGAAGCAAACCAAAACCTATAAAGCCACTACAAGGATGACTCTGAAATTATTAAAAATCAAGTAACGAATTTTACCATTGTTAGTATTCAATATAGAAACAATATAAACAATATAACATGTTAAAAGCTGTTATTCCTGAAAGCAAATAGAACCGGCAAACCTTAGAGCCACAGAAAATCTTAAACAGTATTTTATCCAATTTGTATTACAAAAAATGCCATAAACCAGTAACGAAACAGGTCAACTCGGCGACGGTCAACTCGGCGACGACCAACTCAGCGATGGACAACTCGACAACGACCAACTTGGCGACTGATAACTCGGCGATGGGAAAAAATTGAAAAAAAAAATCAAAAATGAAGATAAAAATTGACTGATTTCGGAATTGTTCGCCATTGGTACGAGTGACGTCATTTTTTACAAACTGCTTTAAATAAATTATTAAAATGACTTTGGTTCATGAAATTTTATTAAATTCAACCATATCTTAATCGATTAACATGAGATATGGTATGCTAGATGGAAATGGGATTCTAAAATGAGTTTTGAAAGAAATATGACCACCTGGGACGGAACTCGTTCATTTCTGCAAATATTTTGAAAGTATCATTTCACCTACAAGATTATAATTAAATTTGCAACAATATCGGTTGAAATAAGTTTTCCAAAATTTAAGCGGAAACATATAATTTTTAACTGTTTAACATAAAACTGTTTTTTTGTATAATCATGAAAAATTTTGAAGTCGTGCGTGCGTGACGTGATATAGCATCTTCGAAAAAATGGTAAAACAAAAAAAATTGTAGATTAAGTTTTAAACAAAATTTGTTCGGAGTACTATTTGGAGTTGGATTGGTTCTGAATCATACTGCATACTAAAGCTTTTTTCATATTGGGAATTCAATCCGAAATATGATGGACATGTGTATATGCCAGAAGTGGCAGTAAAGAATACCAGTTGACCCTGTTGGTTTTCTGAAATTTTTGCAGATTTTATTAAAACTCCGGTAAAATATGTACAAATAATAAGCAATTAGTGTTCAAACTAAGCGTCTTGTCTTATCTGCAACAAACTACCTCACACATTGCTCCATTTCTAATTTAGACTATCTACGAGGAAATTCATATCAACTTCAGCAACTCATCATTCACGATCCCGTGGCTCATCTCAAATTAGACGTATACTTCTTTAAGCCCGCCTCAAATCTACTTTCAGCGGAAATTTACTTGTTAACTTTAATTAGACATCATTCATCTTTTTTGCTTGGAAATTCATCTACATTACCACGAAACTCATTATCGTTATACACGATGCATGAACATCCACTGAGAAAACTGGTCTTGAAACTGGGCTCTACAAAAGGGGTGGTTTTGTTTGATGGTCAAATTGCTTAAACTTGAACTATTTAATCTCTTACCTAACTAAGTACTATGAGCAACTGGCTTGCCTGACAAGTTTGAAAAATTTATTGTACGAGTGACCTGTTACAGAGGGTGGTTTTGTATAATTAATACAATTTTTCGTTTTTATTCATTTAGTCAATCTACTAAAAATTTAGTATGATTTAATAAATACTTCCATCCCCTATATAGGCGTTTTTACTAAATCATTAATAAATAAAATTAACGTCATTTATAAATAAATTTTTAAATATTACCGAAAATGACGAGTTTTGATTAAAAAAAAGATTTATTTCACCAAAATTAAGCATCTCTACAGTGCAGGCTCATGAATTGACTATTCAGAAAAAAACTTAATATACTTGAACTTCTTCTTCGAAATTTGAAAATATGTATACCAAAAGTGGCAACTTCAATGAGAGCTTTTCAATATTTGTGGTGATGTTAAAAAATTTACCATTTATAACAACCGACAATGAATTAAAAGATTTAAATAAATATTAAGATTAAATTTTCAACCAACAAGGATTAAACAAGATAATTTTGCCAAAATTCCGGTAAATTTTCCGCTTTTAAATTCAAGCGTACTGTATAAGGAAATTTTTTTGAACTCCATGTATAGATTCGTGTTAGAATCATGTCTCGGTGTTGGCCACAATATATTCACACATCCATCCTTTTCTGTTTAAATTAATAACATAAATTCCTTCACGCTTGTCTCCATTTACACGAATTTACGACTGATGTAGAACAATCAGGCTGAATTATTTTTCGACAACCGATACGACGCAGTAAGGATTATTTTTTAAATTTTTGTATTTTGTCTCCTTCACTTAAACTGTTTAGGAAGCCGAAATTTTATGTGTCAATAAAATCTTCTATAGACAAAAATGAAGCAGAATTAAACATAATTACAACGTATATAATGTTAGCCTATCTTTTATCCCAGAAAACTTAAAAATGGCAACACTAAACTATCATGACAGTTGTTCCAGCCCAGGATATTACTGTCAGGCCAGGATTTCTGCCACACCAAATTCTCATCCAAGGAAAAACTATAACGACACTAAAACATCATCCTATGAAATAATTTTGACCAAGCTATCAATATAGCGAACGTTAACTATCCGACCAATGTCAACACAGAAATTGCGACCACATAATGTAAAAATCTGTATCTGAGGATAACACTCCTCCCAGTATCTGTCATGAAAATGTTTAAAAAAAACTATGTTTTATAGAAGTTGAATAGAGGTATCTTCGTATTGGTTTCTGGATGCACCAGTTATTTTAAAATGTCGTATTAGAGAGGGTGTATTTTAGATGAAGTACATCCCATATGATCATTAAGGGTTGATTTCAAGTAATTTTTATGAATATGACGGCCCAATAGTTTTTTGAATTCCAATATTGGAATATTTTGTAAAAACCCACGATTCATTTGAATTAAAAAAATTGTTAAATTACTCAAACTACTGATAGTTGGGAATATTAAAAGCCCGTACTATAAAAGGTTCCGATTAGGGCGAGTATTTATTTAATGTGATGAACAAACATCTTCACATTAACCCTTTCAGTATATTTGGCATCATATGATGACGCTCTGTTTGCAACTCAATTACGCAGTGTTACTTTTTCTCACTGTAATTAACTATATTTTTTGTGATTCTTAATATATTTCGCGCCACTTTTTTTTTGACGTTTGTAGTATATTTCACAATATAGCGCTCAAAACACTCAGTTTCGAAACACTGTTTGCATGATTTACATCGTTTTTTTTTGTGGTAAGTTATTTTTACTATATTTCTTTTGATTTTTAATCAATGATAACAGTAAAAACAGTTTTATAATAAGTAAAGATTAAATAATCATATGAAATACAAAATTTGACGAAATTTTAGTTTAAAAAATTCTAATTTGAGATTATGTTTAATTTACACATTTGAATCCAAATCCGGTCAAGTAATGTGTCATCAAATGGAGCCATAAATCATTTTGTAAACATATGATGACAAATCTAGTCGATTATAATAAAGTTTTTTGATGCAAAATTTAATAAATAAATATTTTATTTTAAATTGTATTACTTCGATATTATTTCTATAGGCAATGGAAGTAAGACGAACAGTTTTTAAAAAAGGAACATATGTATCGCAATCAGAAATTTTTGATTTGCTGCATGCATCAGATTCAGAGTTATCAGATGATGAAGTAGTAGAAGGTGCGAGTTTTTTGGAGCACAACATTGATAATAACGTTGAATCTTTAAATTTGGACTATCTGCAAAGCAAAACCGATTATGATGATACTGTCCCAGCGTTAATTGGAGGTAATCTAGAAACCATCATTTCCCAGAAAACCTCCCTAGATACCGATGTATTTGAAATTTGTTATACTAAAAGTAGCAGTAACATAACAGACGAAATATTAAGCGATAGCAACGCAAATGATGTAGAAGATATAAACGAACCTGAATGTGATGATACGGCAGTTTTAATAGCTGAAGCAGGATCATTCGAAAATACTGATGCGGTGTTGGTAGAAAACGTCAACTTCGAAATAATTGATCATTTCAATAATCCAGAAATTACCAGTAAATCAAAAATAAGATGGAGAAGAAAACAATTTCAAAACGTAAGGGTACCTTTTGAAAACAATATTTATGGTTTACATGATAATATAACCAACAATTTTCCATCAACGTATTTCTTTAAATACATACCAAAAGAATTGTTCGAAAATATGGCGAAATATACAAATTTATACGCAGAAAAATGCAACACTAATACATTTAAGACCACTAACGCAGGGGAACTGATAAAATTCTTTGGAATTCAAATTATGATGGGGAATTTAAAATTACGAAGGTTGAAAACTTAGTGGAATCGAAATTTAGGAATTAACCCGATAATTAGCGCAATGTCGTACGAAAGGTTCCTGCAATTACGAACCAACTTACATTTTATAAACAAAGCGGATATTGATAAAAATTGTAAGGATAAATTAATTTTAGTACGTCCACTAATAAACGCTGTTCATAAACGATGTCGTGAACATGAGGTAGAAGAAATACTCAGCATTGATGAACAGATCGTCCCATTTACTGGCCGTTTAAATATTAAACAATATATAAAAGGGAAACCATGTCCTTGGGGAATTAAAGTTTTTGTGGTATGCGGTAAAAGTGGGCTACCGTACGACTTTATAATATACCAAGGCGTAAATACGGAAATAAAACAAAAATACAAAGATACTTTTGGATTTGGTGCTGCTGTAGTTCTACAGCTGGCGGAAAGAATTACACAAGCCGGACATGATCTATATTTTGACAATTTTTTTAGTACCTATCAGCTGTTCGAGATGTTAAAAAATTTACAAATCAACGCTACTGGAACTGTGAGAATTAACCGATTCTCTAATCCACCTCATTTATCTGAAAAAAAATTGAAATCTAAAGGACGCGGAGCTGCTGATGAAGTTGTAAGCTTGAACGAAAAAGTTTGTATCGTTAAATGGCAAGATAACAGAACCGTATATGTTGCCTCAAATTGTGTCGGCATTGGTAATGAAAAAGTGGTTTCAAGATGGGATAAAATAAAGAAAAAATACGTGCAAATTAATCAACCGGAAATCGTGCAACGCTATAATTTTGGTATGGGTGGAGTAGATCTATTAGATCAATTAATTTCGTATTACCGCATTTTCATTAAAAGTAAAAAATGGACACTGAGAATGGTAACTCATTTCATTGATTTTAGTATAGCTGCATCATGGATAGAATACAGAAATGATTTAAAAAAATTAAAACAAAATGATTATATGGATTTGTATGCCTTTCGACTGCATTTAGCAAATAGCTTAATAACAACAGAGCAACCAAAAAAGCGAGGACGACCTAGCAGTTCTGAATATAGTTCTTCACCTGAAGTATCTACTTCAAAAAAGGAAAAGTATGAGTCTCGACCAATCGACGAGCTTCGTCTAGATGAAACAAACCATCTGCCTGTGCATGACCAGAGGCATATTGCATCCAGATGCAAATTTCCAGGATGTAATGGACGATCCAGAATTACTTGCTATAAATGTAAAGTACACCTTTGCTTTAAATTTACATTTAAATAATAATTGTTTTTTCAAATACCACCAAGTCTGAGCAAAACAAAAATGTGATATTTCAGTTGTGGTAAAATTAAATTTTATTATGAATTATTATTTATTTTAGTTTTATGTTATTTTTAATATTAGGCTTTAGAATAGCCTATATTTTGTACTGAAATACGATTTGTGATATGAATTAAATAAATTTTTCATTTAATTTTTGTTTTATCATTCACATGAATTGTCATCATATGATGACAATTTTTAAAGGGCTCTGTGGAGCAGCTTTAATGGCTTCTGCTTATATTTACGCCTTATTTATTCGAAAATAAATATAAATATTTCAAACAGGTATTTTTTTATTGATTTGGACAAAATTTCTACTGAAAAGGTTAAATTAATTCCATTAGACTTCTATGCGTCCGGGCGACACAATTGAGCTTTAAGCTCAGAAAATCTTAATTTATCCAAATTATCGATATTTGATCGCATCTACAGCCCGTATTATAAAAGGTTCGGATTAGGGCGAGTAGCTTAAACCTCAATAGGGTTGCTCAGACGCGTAGAAATCTAATGAAATTAACCCAATGTGAATATGTTGATACGTCACATTTAATAAATATTCGGATTAACCTTTTATAATACGGGCTGTTAATCTGACCAAGTATCGATAGTTCTAATTTCAGTTCTTCAAATTTCGATTTTTCGTTGAATTTTTATACATAAATTTAATTTATAATCGTTGTCAATTAATGATTATTCATATTTTTAATTGTAATTATATCTGCATTATTTCGTGTTTTGTATTTACAGTGAACTGTCGCTATAGTTTATCGGGCTATGATATTTTATATTTTGTCCCAAAAATTATTATTATCATTAAAAATTCCGTGTTGACTATTTTCGAATAGTATTTTGCTGATGCAGGGGCAGGTGCCTGAAAATTATGGGATGATTGTTAACTCTAGTTTTTTCTGGGATGGTTAATCCTGGGATGAGATAAACTATAGGTTGACAATGTGATTACCTGGGATGATAAATATATCGTGATAGTTAGTATTGCCAAGCGTGTAATTCTCATTTTAATTATTTAAATCCTACCAGTGGCAATCCAAATAATTTAACAACAAATTTTCATTGGTCTTTATATTCAGAGTACAAGCTGATTTGCCTGGCATACAACATGTGTTCAATCTGCATGCAGTCTATTTGAATTCAAATATCAACGACTCCACTACCTTTAAAGTTTGTTATTTGTTAACAAACTTTAAAGGTCCCACATCAACAAACAACCAACTGGTTTAATAATCATTACAAAAATAATCTACACCTGCGAAAGAACCAACCAGCCAAAAAACATAAACGGAATAAGTACACTACAGGCAATCAACAACCAATTCTTCAGCTCCCGCTACCGCTAGCAATAATTTATGATGGAAACTGGAAAGTTTTAGATTTTATTCATAATGAATTAGTATTGGATTCTGAGCAACCATGCCAGACAAAATTATTGATGACAGCATTATTCAATATACATGAAAGCCAGAAGAATTTATCTACCACAAAACGTCCACAGTCAACAAGGCAGGAGAACCATCGAATAGCGAAGTCGGTCTTAGATGGTGCAAATGATCGAAAATACTAACCGTAGCACTATACAAGGTGGCATTCAATTGGTATTAGTATATTTAGGGGACAAGTACTGAATTATTCATGGTAAGAATTCAGTATGAGACAGATGTGTGCGTATGTGCGTTAATAGTATCGTACTCACTAAATTTCTAAGGTTCTCTAGAGCCCAGACGGACTGCTCGGAATCAAACTTCATACTTACACTGTTCGGAAAAATTGGAAAACTCGAATGATTTTTGCTGAAATAGGTCTACCGAAAGTGGCAGCCCCTGGATGTTTTTTGATTTGTGCAAATATTTTGAAAAACATATAATTTACGAGAAAATGATTGATTCAAAATTAAGCTTTAACAATATTGGTTAAAATCAGCTTTTATAAAAATACATCGGCCCTGTGTAGCCCGGGATTTTCTATAGTTTATGTGAGTTGACTATTCGAAATAAAATTTCATACTAAATTTTTTTTTATTATTTGGGAAATTCTTGTGGGATAGGTTGGTAATCTGTGTACCGGAAGAGGTGGCTTACTAAAATTTTGCATTGATGTTAAAAAGTATATAATTTCCACAAAAACGACGAAGAAATTAAAGATTTAAATAAATTTTAAAATTAAATTTTCAACTAACCCGGGTTGACCTTGTTGGTTTTCTGAAACAGAGATAATGTTTTTTTGATTATACAAGACAATTTACCCAAAGTCTTTAGAGGTTTATGTATACAATGGTTGCAAAATAAAGTCAGATGTTGGCCACAACAGAAACCTCCCTCTATTTTTTCTGTTCAATAAGACTTTTTAAATGTAGGCTTCTAAGCACATAAATTTATCAAACACATGCATAATATGAAACAAATATTCTAAAGACATGCTTGACTCACATGCCGTTGCGCAACTATATACTCGTACAGAAGAATAAAGGTGGAACTTACACACACGTTATTACACTTGTCGATAAAGGATGTTAGAAAAATATAACTTTTAACTTTAAGTGTTAACTATTAATCAAAGATAATAACATTGTTTGGTTTAGAAAGTTTCCATTTCATTATTGCGTTGTGTTACTGCTATTCGTTTGTATATAGACAAGGAGGTAGAGGAGGTCGTATATTATGAAAATGAAATTTATGTGTTACACAACTTGTGTTTTGTGTTCCTGTGTATACCCAAACCCATATACCATATAATGTTCTCCTACAACAAAAAAATTAAAAAAATAATAATAATAATAAATTCCAGGAACTACAAAATGTAAGGTAATTTTGAGATATATGTACGTTTTCCTACTTTTACTCTGTTGTTAATCCATTTTGGAAGACTTACGAAAAATACAAATATATACGAGAGTATTTGGGTTATACAAAATTAAATTTTCCGTAAAAAAGGGCTTCGGTTTTATTGTTTTGGTTCGAGAAAATATATAGGAATACACGCCCTCTATAATAAAGAAATTGGGAATAAATTGTGTGCTTCTTTTAAATTATTGTAGTTTTGCGTGTTCGTCTTGGTAACATGGTTTATCGATACCAGTAAATTCTAAATATACCAATACCATAAATGTGTTTAAACTAAACCACTCCAACAATATAACAATAAACTGAAAATAATAAATTAATGTCCCTTATTATTCAGTGTGACATTTCCATTATGCAAAAATTAATGATTTTCATTACGTTTCTAGATTTAGAGTGAAGCTGGTTTAGCTGGAACAGCGAATTTAACTTTTCGAATTTTTAACACTTTTGGACGTTGTTACGAATCGTAGTCGTTCCAATTTGTTAGTATGATCGGTTTCGGTACATATTTATTCTTTATAGATTCCTTTCATAAAACTGAGCAGTATAAGAATAGCGCTAGATTGATGATTTAAATTTCATAAATATAACTTTTGCATGGACTGTACTAATTTTTTTTTGAAGATTGAGTGACCAAACATTTGTGGTCAGTATATAAAATAATTTAAAGTGGTGCACATCTCCCGCAGAAAAAAAAGGTTAAATCCAAGAAAAGTTACTTGCTTTAAAAACGCGTGCGCGAGATACGAAAAACCCAGCGCAAATTTAGGGTATACAAATTATAAATTTAAATTGTAAAGGGTTTAATTAATTATAGTGATTTTTTTAAAATAAAACTTAATCAAATCGAATATATAAAATAATCGTGCACTAAAACGGTGATTTCGGGAATTTGAAACTTTCGGCCATGCGAATAAATAAGTTGGCTAGATATGAAGAATTAGTGAATGTGGTTAAAGTACGTGCATATGAAACTTAAAAAAAATTTACCAAATAAAAGCATAAACAGTTAAACAGTATTAAAGTTTCATTAGTGTGTTTGTTGGTGTTTCGGTGAAAAATACAGTAACCCAAGACTATGCATTTAACGGGTACGGTAAAACCATGTGGTTTAATTGCAAGTCGGTAGAATTTATTAAAGTGGCAATCTAATAATAATGTTAAATAACACGAATTAATAACACAAATCATTTACAATATCATAACGTTTATAATAAATACCATATAACTAACAAACAAATAATATCAAAGAACTATTTATAAAAGTGTAATACATATCATAAACCGAAACACAAATACAATAACGAAAATTAAATATCTTCTAATACAAAAGTAATACCGATGCTCATTAAAACTGGGATATAATAAATTGTGTACCGTATGCAAGTATCCTACAAAATGATACTTAATAAGCTTGAGTCAGCCCGTCGAACATAACAACATACACACAAACAAAATATAAATACAACGTCATCGGGCGTTATTATTCAACAAAATATCGTCATAAAGCATGCCATTTCGCATGCCTCATGTTATGCTGCACATCACAAATGGATACAAACATAAACGGCCGAGTTACTGTAAGTTACACATAATACATAATATACATTCGAATGCTTCGTAACTTTTAATACTTCGTATCTGATTAAATAAACAAATAAAACTAAACGACATAAAATAATTATAATTCGATTAATAATTAATATTTTTTTTATTTATAAATAATTTCATTTTAAACAATTTTTTTTTGTTATATACATATATCTATTGTAATATTTTTTTTTTGTAGCATTAAGAATAGGTTAGATTGGTTAGGGTTTAGTTGGTTCCATTAGCCTTTAATTAATGGAATATATTTGTAAATTTCTATGTCAATATTTTGAATATTCCGTTTTTATTGAATAATTATATTTAGTTTAATAATGTTAAATTTGCGTTCGATTTTTCTTAAATATTATTGAGATTCTGGTTAGTTGATATAATGAGATAATCCCCTGTTTGAGTCAATGAGGATGAGTTGAGGTAAGTAGGGCATTGGGTAGGTAAAGTGACTGATGATTGGTTCCCGTTGTTCCCTTCTCAAATTTTCTTTCGTCGATATGCACAACACGGTCATTCGAGATCCCTCTATGTTCCAGAAATCCCACCCCAAGCTCCTGAGCCATAGCCGGTTCAATCGACCGTAATCTGGAACCTCTAGTTGGATAAACATTTTCTGATAGCAATTGGTATGTTTTATAGAAATCAGGACCTGAATCAGCAGTTCAATCCCGATTTCCTCACATTACCCTACAAGATTGTTACAGTGGCGCCCAAACTGGATTTGGTCATTAAGGAGTACCCGCATTCGCGTTCATTTATCCTAATTTTTTTCGCGTAATCAGTTAAATTAAATTGTTTTCTTCGCGTTTTAGTTTGTATCTGGTATCCTGTATTAGTTGACACAGATTTATTGCAAACTATGCGCAGTTGCAACTTTATTCAAATATTTTTTTTTTTGAATCTAATTTTTCTTATGTTTCATTACGGTTCATGATGAATATTTTAAAGGGCGCGGATTGTTTCTGGTTGAGAAACCATTGAATTCATGGTCGGTTTATCCCATTTAAAATAGTTTCATTATGAACTAGGTTTATCGAAAAGGTTAGCATTGTATTCTCCTGCGTGATTGATTACATGCATAGCATAACTATTTTTCTATAAAAATTAGAGTATAATGTCGGTCATAAATTTTATTAGTTTTCGAGCATTACAAGCTTTTGATTGCTTATATTAAATAATTAGGCCTACATACGGTAATCCTATCTAATTTATTTAAAAAAATTCTTTCCTAACCTATCATCAATTGCAGTCACGATATCTACAAAACCAATTTAAAACAAGAATATGAATGTCAACTGACCTCAGCTTATCCTCATTCAATTTATGAACATTAAATCATCAAAAAAAAAAAAAAAAAAAAAAGAAAAACAAAACCTTTGTAAACCAAGTGGTCTTATTTGTGAAGTTTAAATATTTATCATTCGTTAAACTATACCATTCCCATTAAAAATTTCATTCTTAGGTAGATTACACTAACCACGCATGTTTAAGGCGAACGTTTAGTCATACTTATACCGTATTAAATACCATTTAAGAATTTCGAATATTCTACCGATCGTGCAATTGTTGTTCTTGTTTGTTCATCAACTGAGAAAGTTTTAGTGATTTGAAGATATGGAAGCCGGACATTTAGATGTGGATGAATTTGAACTTGAATGTGTTCTGCGAGACATTCAAGGAAAAACAGTGACGGAAAAATTGGACAATTTAAAAGAACGGTTGGGTTTAGAAGCATTGCACTCACTATTGGTACCGATAAAACCTCATGTAGCAGCACGAAAAAATCCCAAAAATGAAATTCGAAAGGTGTCGTCAAAATTAAAGTCGATTTATTTGTGTATTCAGAAATCCATTGAGACACAAAACAATGAATCATTGATTGTACTAAACAGCAGGTTAATTCACGTACTCAACCGACTTAAGCGACTTTCTTATTCGAAAACAGTAGCTGATGAAGTTGCTGACACTATTTCGAAGTGCGATCATCTAATTGAATTTGTTATCAAAACAATGGAAAATAAACCTGAAATTAATCAATCGTTGGAAGAATTGAAAGCTGTCGAATTCGCATTGGAAGATTTAGGAGAAGACGAATCAGATTCGTCTAGCTCTTCAAAACTAAGTAACGACAGGCTTTCCGAGCATAGAGGTGACCGGGGCCAACCGTCTCAATTACCTCCACTAGCAACCCCAAATTTAGAAAGCACTTTTCGTTCAAATATACCATCAGGTACTTTGGCAATTTCAGGTCCGTCTGGATCTGATATAGCAGATATTAGACAAAATCAGAGAGAGCTTAGAATACCCTCACAACGACAGCCAGAGTATCAGCAAAATACATTGCAAGTGACAAACCCATACGTGCGGACGTATCCGACTAATTCAAACACATTTGTTCCAACATCAATTCAAAATTATTTTGTGCGACCTCCAAATATAAATGCCAACACAGCTGTACCACCCCCAAATATAAATGTCAATACAGGCGTATCACCACTGAATATGATTATGCAAGGTCCGATAGCAGGTTCTCAAGGGGCACCATCGAATGTTTATCCTTTCATTCCAGCTCCGTCAAATAAAAATTATCAGTCTCGGAAATTAATGGCAAAATGGAGAATTTCATTTGATGGTTCCCCCACCGGACTTCATATAAAAAAATTCCTATTTATGGTTGAATACCAAGCGAAAGCTGATGGTATCGAAGAAGCTGAATTAGTGAGAGATTTTAGTTATGTTCTTAAAGGAACCGCTTGTGACTGGTATTGGAATTTTATTCAACGACACCAGAATGTTGACTGGAACACTCTAAAGTTAGAATTAAAGAAGAGGTTTCAGGACAGACGATCCGATTTAGACGTACGAAGGCAATTAGATGGACGAAAACAAAAACCGGGTGAAAAATTTCTTGATTTTTATCAAGAAATGGTGGCTATTTCATTACAGGCTGAATGCCCCATATCTGACCCGGAGCTTATGTATATCTTACACCGAAATATGCGTGCCGGTTTGCAGGAAAGAGTTTTAGAAAGTCATGTGGATAGATTAGATGAATTAGTAAGGCGCTGCGTTTCCTATGAAGACGTGTGGCATCGAACCGGGATAATGCCAGAATTATTATGTCAACAACGTAAATTTATTCACGAAGTAGAATATAAGGACGAAACTTTAAGTCGCAAGGATGATTTAAAAACCGCAGATATTGGCACTCAGGCAGTAGATAGATATGATGAAGAGATCATGGCATTACATTCGAATTACAAACCATTGAATAAAGGCGAGCATAAAAATCACTCCCGTCAGAGTGTTTCAACCGTCCGGGAACAAAATGAAGGTTACTGTTGGAATTGTGGTAAGAACGATCACTTTTATAAGAAATGCCCAATTCCTCAAAACCGTATCTTCTGTTTCGGCTGTGGTACGCTTGGTGTATTATATCCGCAATGTAGAAAGTGTAGTACGAATGCGGGAAACTTGCTGAGGGGGGTACGAAACCTCAGCTTACCTACCCCCAAACAAAAGCAGCAGAATCATGTTCTCCAAGAGGAATCGAGCAGCAACACGGACCCCGAGTTGTACGGTCGAATTTCGAGGAACAAACAATCATAAATACCCAACATATAAACCCATTACGACCTTTGCCAACGAGCGTTAATAACCCCGGACGAAGTATTCGTTACTGGAAAATGCGCAAATTAATTAAGAGACACACGGCTGAGTCTATCATTTCGAATAATGGGGATGGACGACCTTACGCCGAAGTAGAAATTTGCGGAACAACATATCTCGGCTTGCTCGATAGTGGAGCAAATATATCCGTGCTCGGTCAAGGTTCAGAACAGTATTTGAATTCATCTAAAGTAAAATTTATAAACTTCCCATCTTCTGTAAAAACTGCGGATGGTAATTCCGCGACCATTTTAGGATATATTAAGGTACCTATATTATTTGCTGGGAAAACTAATGTCGTAACGTTACACATATCACCTAATTTGAGCCAAAAGTTGTACCTGGGAATCGATTTCTGGCGCCTATTTGGTTTAAATATAGTTTACGCTGCTGGAAAAACTTTGACTCCCACCCCAAGTAGCAAATTGACAAAATTATCTGAATTATCGGTTGGTTCGTCACAAGGTAATATCCTGGTAAAACATGAGCTAACTAAAGAGCAGCAGAAACTGGTGGAAAATGCTATTGCAGAGTTTCCCTCATCTGCACAAGTAGGTTTGGGTAAAACCAGCTTGGTTAAACATATAATTGATGTGGGTACCGCAAAACCCATAAAACAGCGGTACTACTCCGTATCGCCCGCCGTGCAAGCTGACATTAATAAAGAGGTTGACAGGATGTTATCCTTAGGTGTCATTGAAGAGAGCAGTAGTTCGTGGAGTTCGCCGATTACCGTGGTTCGCAAGCCGAATGGGAAGATAAGACTATGCCTTGACGCACGAAAATTAAATGAGGTAACGGTGAAGGATGCTTATCCCTTACCTATCATCGATGGATTGCTGGGGCGTCTTAATAAAACTAAATACATATCTAGTCTGGATTTGAAAGACGCCTTTTGGCAAATCCCATTGGAGGAGGGGTCAAGGGATAAGACAGCCTTCACTGTTCCTGGAAGACCGTTGTACCAATTTAAAGTCATGCCATTCGGCTTGTGTAATGCGCCACAAACGATGTGCAGGTTGATGCATCGCGTCATTCCCCACGAACTACATGCTCAAATCTTTGTCTACCTGGATGACCTCTTGATCACCAGTGAAAGCTTTGAAGAACACATCGATTTACTTCATAAGGTTGCAAGACTATTGAAGCGCGCTAATTTAGCAATCAACATTGAAAAAAGTCAGTTTCTTTTACGTGAAATAAAATACCTAGGGTATATCGTGGGCGATGGAGTTTTAAAAGTTGATCCGGAAAAAGTGTCGGCCATTTCCATGTACCCACAACCACGCAATGTACGTCAGATTCGCAGGTTCCTTGGCGTCACTGGCTGGTACAGGCGATTTATTTCGCGGTATTCCGAGCTGGCAGAACCGTTAACAAGACTTTTAAGAAAAAATATAAAATTTACATGGTCTAAGGAAGCCGACGAATCATTCAATAAACTTAAAACTGCCTTATGTACAGCACCAGTATTAAGCAACCCAGATTATAAATCTCCATTCTTCATCCAATGCGACGCTTCGAGTACAGGAGTCGGCGGGGTTTTGTTCCAAAAGAGCTCCAGCGGCGAAGAGCGTCCAGTTGCCTACTTTTCTCAGAAACTCAATACAGCGCAGCGAAACTATAGCACCACGGAGCTCGAGTGTTTGGCGGCTGTATTGAGTCTCAAGAAATTTAGACAATACGTAGAAGGATTCCCTTTTACCATAATCACGGATCACGCAAGTTTGAAGTGGTTAATGGGACAAAGGGATCTTTCTGGACGCCTCGCTCGCTGGAGTCTCAAACTGCAGGGGTTTAATTTCAGTATTGAGTACCGAAAAGGAAAAGATAACCTTGTGCCTGATGCGCTCTCACGAAACTTTGGTGAAGAAATTGTAATAAATGAAAATGGTAGCCAGAATCCACTACATATTGATTTGAACTCACCCTATTTCGACAATGATTTGGCATATCAACAGCTAAAAGATTCCATATTAAAATCTCCTGAGATTGCTACTAATATGCGTATAATGGATAATAGAATTTATATTAAAATTGGCGAGGACACGGATCCCACGGATCTTCCCGTGTGGAAAATATACATACCTACGAACCTTAGTATGAGTTTAATAAGTGCTGCTCATTCGCCACCCACATCGGCTCATATTGGAGTACAGAAAACTATCGAAATACTTCGTAGATACTATTACTGGCCTAGGTTGGCAAAGGATGTGATAGACTTTATACGAAAGTGTGATATTTGCAAGACAACTAAACCCGTAAATCATATTACCCGCCCACCAATGGGAAGTTATATCGAATCTATAAGGTCATGGCAACAAATTTATATTGACTTTCTGGGGCCTTATCCGCGATCTAAGAGCGGTAATAAATATATGTTTGTGGTCTTAGACAAGTTCTCTAAATTTGTTGTTATAGAGCCTATGAGAGAAGCGACAACATCTAACGTAATTAAATTCCTTGAGCAAAGAATTTTCAATTTATTTGGAGTACCAGAAATTCTTTTTAGTGACAACGGTAAACAATTTCTCGCAAAGATGTTTGCGGATTTGTTATTAAAATATGGCGTTAAACATGTTCGCACCCCTAAATATCATCCTCAGCCGAACGCATCGGAACGGATTAACAGATCTGTGTTGGCCGCTATTCGGGCATATCTAGGAGAAAATCACCCTAATTGGGACCAACATGTACATGAAATCGGATCGGCTCTTCGAAACGTAGTACATAGTAGTACAAAGTATTCCCCCTACTTTGTTGTATTTGGGCAACATTTCATTGGTCATGGCAACAATTATGAACATCTTAGGAAACTAAATTGTCTGGATGATAAAAACGTTGAGATATCAATTTCCGATAGACAAGATGCCATATATACGAATATATTACGTCATTTACAGAAAACGCATGAGCAGAGCGCTGATCGTTACAATTTGAGGAGTCGTAATCGCAATATAAATGTCGGTGATACAGTTTTTGTTCGAAACTTCATTCATAGCGATGCTGGCAATAAAATATCGGCAAAATTATGTCCAAAATTTGTTAAAGCGCGAATCTTACGAAAAATCGGTCATGTAGCTTATGAAGTTGTTGATGGACAGAACAAAAGTATGGGAATATACCACGCGAAGGATATTCGAATGTAGCGTATAAGTACCGTTGAATAGGATTTATGTATATATCCGCTTTATTTTTCTTTATATTGCAGTATCGTATGCCCGGCTTGAGACATCTCATGGGTATGGGTCTGCCCCACGATTTGTTACGAATCGTAGTCGTTCCAATTTGTTAGTATGATCGGTTTCGGTACATATTTATTCTTTATAGATTCCTTTCATAAAACTGAGCAGTATAAGAATAGCGCTAGATTGATGATTTAAATTTCATAAATATAACTTTTGCATGGACTGTACTAATTTTTTTTTGAAGATTGAGTGACCAAACATTTGTGGTCAGTATATAAAATAATTTAAAGTGGTGCACATCTCCCGCAGAAAAAAAAGGTTAAATCCAAGAAAAGTTACTTGCTTTAAAAACGCGTGCGCGAGATACGAAAAACCCAGCGCAAATTTAGGGTATACAAATTATAAATTTAAATTGTAAAGGGTTTAATTAATTATAGTGATTTTTTTAAAATAAAACTTAATCAAATCGAATATATAAAATAATCGTGCACTAAAACGGTGATTTCGGGAATTTGAAACTTTCGGCCATGCGAATAAATAAGTTGGCTAGATATGAAGAATTAGTGAATGTGGTTAAAGTACGTGCATATGAAACTTAAAAAAAATTTACCAAATAAAAGCATAAACAGTTAAACAGTATTAAAGTTTCATTAGTGTGTTTGTTGGTGTTTCGGTGAAAAATACAGTAACCCAAGACTATGCATTTAACGGGTACGGTAAAACCATGTGGTTTAATTGCAAGTCGGTAGAATTTATTAAAGTGGCAATCTAATAATAATGTTAAATAACACGAATTAATAACACAAATCATTTACAATATCATAACGTTTATAATAAATACCATATAACTAACAAACAAATAATATCAAAGAACTATTTATAAAAGTGTAATACATATCATAAACCGAAACACAAATACAATAACGAAAATTAAATATCTTCTAATACAAAAGTAATACCGATGCTCATTAAAACTGGGATATAATAAATTGTGTACCGTATGCAAGTATCCTACAAAATGATACTTAATAAGCTTGAGTCAGCCCGTCGAACATAACAACATACACACAAACAAAATATAAATACAACGTCATCGGGCGTTATTATTCAACAAAATATCGTCATAAAGCATGCCATTTCGCATGCCTCATGTTATGCTGCACATCACAAATGGATACAAACATAAACGGCCGAGTTACTGTAAGTTACACATAATACATAATATACATTCGAATGCTTCGTAACTTTTAATACTTCGTATCTGATTAAATAAACAAATAAAACTAAACGACATAAAATAATTATAATTCGATTAATAATTAATATTTTTTTTATTTATAAATAATTTCATTTTAAACAATTTTTTTTTGTTATATACATATATCTATTGTAATATTTTTTTTTTGTAGCATTAAGAATAGGTTAGATTGGTTAGGGTTTAGTTGGTTCCATTAGCCTTTAATTAATGGAATATATTTGTAAATTTCTATGTCAATATTTTGAATATTCCGTTTTTATTGAATAATTATATTTAGTTTAATAATGTTAAATTTGCGTTCGATTTTTCTTAAATATTATTGAGATTCTGGTTAGTTGATATAATGAGATAATCCCCTGTTTGAGTCAATGAGGATGAGTTGAGGTAAGTAGGGCATTGGGTAGGTAAAGTGACTGATGATTGGTTCCCGTTGTTCCCTTCTCAAATTTTCTTTCGTCGATATGCACAACACGGTCATTCGAGATCCCTCTATGTTCCAGAAATCCCACCCCAAGCTCCTGAGCCATAGCCGGTTCAATCGACCGTAATCTGGAACCTCTAGTTGGATAAACATTTTCTGATAGCAATTGGTATGTTTTATAGAAATCAGGACCTGAATCAGCAGTTCAATCCCGATTTCCTCACATTACCCTACAAGATTGTTACAACGTAACTAAATATATAGAAATGCGAAAGGCGTTATCCATCATACGACTGAAAGATACATTTCGATACAATTAAAGCCATTTCAATTGAGGGAGGGGTTAAATAGTAGGGAGAGATTAAGACGACTACAATTCCACCAGATGAATAACCGAATGAAAACAGCACAAACAATTGTAAAATAGAAGGAAAATAAGACATCCTCCCCTACATACCAGTATCCAGTAAACTTTATTTATCATTTATTTTATTTAATTTTCTAGCTACATTCAATATGGTCGCAGTTGTTAAGCGGTTAAACAACATCCAATAATAAAAGAAAAGCGTTTCCTTAATCTGGATTACCTAATAATTGAAGCTGTTGTTTTTATCTGAATCGGTTTTACTTTATTTTACCATTTTAGATTTGCCTTTTGCTATATCGCCGAAAGGCAAAAAACCGATTTTTAAAAAGTGCCCTTTGCCGCTAACTCTCTAACTGATCGAGATAAAATTGCGAGACCTTAGTTTCAAGCCTTTACATATTTCCGAGGTTTCAGATCCCTGTGGGTTTTTGCCTGAATTGCTCCATCGGAAGTGGCCGTCAATGATTCTATGATAAAATGTTGTATATAAGATTGATCTAAAATTAAATCGGAAATGCTTTCGGTTCTTGGTGAAACATGCGCGTGAAATATTTCCTAAACCTATCCTAAGTGTAAAATTTTTTAGGAAAGGTTTAGGAAAAATTTCACACTCTTGCACACAGCTGTGAAATACTTCCTAAACAAATCCTATGTATGCTAGTGTTAGTAATATGAACATCAAAGCAAACATTTAGGCAAAACGATTTTTAACGGAACTCCTATCTAAACAAAAATATGGAAATTAGCAGTTACAAACTAATTAAAAAATTTAAATTAAATTTAAACACAAAAACTATCTTCAAGTAAACTGAGCAGAAGATTTTGCCAAGCACTCATCAATTCCCCTATATGTTCTCGGTTAACCCTGAAAGAGAGGAACTAAAGTAAAAGTTCACCCAGATATAAGATTCGATTGTACTTTAGACGGAATTTACACTCTTCCTCTAAATCAAAACTTACCACTGATTGGCAACTATAAACGAGAATTTTTAGAGCTTTATCATAGTTCTGGCAAGGACAAATATGGTCCCGAAACGTGTGAGTTTTGATTTACAATATTTTGTTAGTCATACGATTTCTAATCGAAATTTGGGCCGGTTCCCATCGATCCCGTTATGTTTTCCAGAACCGGACAAAATCTCGATTAGTAATCGTTTGAGTAGCAAAATATTGTAAATCAAAACTCACACGTTTCGGGGCCAAATACGGCCATGCCAGAACTATGACAAAACTCTAAAAATCCTCGTGTGTATATTGGCATTTAATAGATCTTCCTGGAAAATATAACGGGATCGATGAGAACCGGCCGAAATCTCAATTAGTAATCGTTTGAGTAGCAAAATATTGTAAATCACAAATCATACGTTTCGGGGCCATATTTGTCTATGCCAGAACTATGACAAAATTCTAAAAATCCTTTGTGCATTGGCATTTAATAGATCTTCCTGGAAAACATAACGGAATCGATAAGAACCGGACAAAATTTCGATTAGTAATCGTTTGAGTAGCAAAATATTGTAAATCAAAACTCACACGATTCGGGGCCAAATACGGTTATGCCAGAACTATGACAAAACTCTAAAAATCCTCGTGTGTATTGGCATTTAATAGATCTTCCAGGAAAACATAACGGGCTTGATGAGAACCGACCAAAATCTCAATTAGTAATCGTTTGAGTAGCAAAATATTGTAAATCAAAACTCACACGATTCGGGGCCAAATACGGTTATGCCAGAACTATGACAAAACTCTAAAAATCCTCGTGTGTATTGGCATTTAATAGATCTTCCAGGAAAACATAACGGGCTTGATGAGAACCGGTCAAAATCTCAATTAGTAATCGTTTGAGTAGCAAAATATTGTATTTGGTAATCTTATGTTGTCCCGAGAAATAAATTGGTAACGAGCACGTAATTTTTTGGCGAACCAGCTCTTTTATTTTATAATCAATCTTACTCTTTTCAGAATTAATTTGATTTTACCTTTGGTCGCCCCAACACGCGTATCTCCTATTCCGCTCACAGTGATTCTCGAATTAAACTTCTGCAATTTAAGCTTTTGTGCGCAATCTTAAACTCACTTGGGACCCAGAATCCCGCCAGGCTCTGCAGTAAATTATTTGATCAGATAGTTTTAGTACACCAACTATCGCTGCTGGTAAAATTGTTAGTTTGACATCTTGAAACCCGGAATAGGTATGACAAAAGCTGAAGACTTGGGTTTATGTTGTATCAGCTTCGAAGTGAAGTAAAGTGTAATGTTTTCGCCCGGACTGTTGGCATCGCCGCTTTGATGGACATTGTGAAACTGGATGTTTAGCACTTGCAGTTGCAAATTTGTATTTTGAATAAATTCCTTTCCTTTAACTGCGTCCATACCATGAAACTTATCGCTCTGTATTTTTACTACTATTTGAACTTGATTGTTGCTCGTTTGTAGCTAGATGCTCACGAACATTCCTTCTTAGAATGCTCTTTTGTGATGCAGAACACGTTTCAAGTGCGGAGATACGTTTATCCAAAAACTTAAAAATTCAGCAATTGATGGATGCTCCGTATCATTTGAATAGTTAGCCCAGACTATTTCAGTTTTTTCGTCAACCTTTTATAACAACAAATAAATGACCCAAGGGTCACGAGCCTCAGCTTTATCTCCTAAGGCGGCTAGTCCACGCAATACCTCGTCAGACGCATCGCGCAATTTACGTAAACTTGTTGTTAAACTATTGCATTGAACAGTCGGCTGCTCCATAAACGACTTGATATATGAATGGATTATATATTTCCCGTTATTATACCGTTCTTTCAACTTATTGAATGTGCCAAGATAATTACTCTCCGTGACTCGAATGCGTTTTAGTAATGATGCCGCTTCACCGCGCAATAATCCCTTAAGATATTGGAATTTTTCCACTCCAGATAAATTTGAATCGTGAACAGTGTTGTGCCGTATAATCTACACCGCGTAGATAATGAATATTCTACACGTGTAGACAATGTATGTCGACAATTAAAAACTGGCAACGACAATGTAGACAATGTCGAAAATTATAATTTATTTTAGCAATCATCAAAATTTTATTATTTATTTGTAAATGGATCCATTTCAAGATGAAATTGATTCTTTCTTCCCATTTAAACATTAAACCCAAATTTTTATATGGTAATAAAGCACATTTATGTATTTGTTAGGGTTAACGTGCGAAATTGTTAAATGTGCGATATTAAAAACTATTAAAATCGTTTACACATAAAAATCGGATGTAAATAGGGAATGCTACCGACATGTTTACTGATCCCTTCACCTACCTCCCTTGCTGATCTCTTCCCTTGGTGGAAAGGAGAGGTAGCAATTTGCCGCGTGCCCATAACAGTTATGTCGGCCGTTAACCAATACAGTTGACTAGGTATACCAAATAGTCACTTTAAACGTAGCAACAACACGTAAATTGTTAGGCCACACCAACCGCTATCAGAATGTTAATTGTACCTACTACAATGTTCAACATAGTCACCACGCATTCAATTGGTAAAGCATAAACAAATTTCAGAGAAATAATGATCATACTCTTCAGAAGGCTCACTAGATATAGGCATTTATCATCTGCGTAATCCACAACATGAAGTTCCTACGTCAATCCCTACTGGATGCTGTTGGAGGACGCGCTATCTAATTTTATCATATCACAATCTAATACTACTAGGAACAGAAGTGGCCAGAGTACGCATCATTGTCTTACTCTTTAGCTGTTACAGTACGATTCATTTTGCTTGCCTTTGTATTGAACTTGATTACCTGCTCAATTATGAGTTCGATTAATTTCTTGCGTTCCTATGTATTGTGTTGAATGAAAGTTCGAAGATTTCGAAGGGTACAGTGGTATAGTGGTGAATTCTATTCGTTAGACTGCTTAATGATGATGCGTGTTGTGTTTTCGGTGCAACTCGCCATGTTCTGAAGCTAGTTTGTTCCACTCTTAATTTCGGGTTGACTCTAGGAGAAATTTTATCTAGGATGACCATTGCTGACTTGCTAATGAGCTGCACTAGTTGTCGATATGTCTTTTTTGAATACTTCAGCTGGTATTTTGTCCGTTCCTTGTCTTGTTATTCTTCATTTTAGCAATAACACCACTATCATCCGCATTAGATTTAAGATTTAAGATTTGAAGAGATGCATTCCTTATTGGTAGGACATCGGTCAATTTTTGTAGTTGCCTCTCGTAGGGATTTTGAACGCATTGATGTATCGTTCGCGAGAATGTTTTCAGTGTATTCTCTACGGCCATTTTCATGATTTCATCGTAGTGACGTTTAAGCTCTGACGTTGTTGGCACATTTGCAACTTGAGTTGCCAGCGATCTTCAATTTTTAGCCAAATTTTATCACAAGTCCAAAGTTTACGTCTAAATTTTTGGTACCTACGTGTGTTGGTAGCTGTTTATTTATTAATTTATTTATTTAAAGAAATCTATTCTGTGATTTACATGTATGATTTCAGAATTTAATTTAAAACAAAAATATTAAAAAATAAATAAAATAAAGAAAATTAAAACACAGAAATATAAAGGGTGGTTAAATTTTAAGGGCCGATGTTGATTTTGAATAAAACATAAATTATTTAGGAAATTATTGTCAATTCTTTTTATTATGATAATATGGTTTGGTTCAATTATGTATGGAACAAAATATCGGCCAAATGGCCGCCGCGACCTCGGCGGCACACCTCCACCCGATGGTCCAAATTTTCGATGACGCTTAGGCATAATTGAGGTTCTGTGCCGTTAATGTGCCGAATTAACTCATTCTTTAACTCTTGAATTGTTGCTGGGTTATTGAAGTACACCTTTTCTTTCAAATAACCTCAAAAAAAGAAGTCCAACGGTGTCAAATCGCACGATCTTGGCGTCCTGTTGAAACCACATATCGTCCACATCCGAATTTTCCAATTCGGGCCATAAAAAGTTCGTTATCATCTCACGATAGCGAACACCATTCACAGTAACTGCCTGACCGGCCTCATTTTGGAAAAAATACGGCCCGATGATGCCGCCAGCCCATAAACCGCACCAAACAGTCGCTCTTTGTGGGTGCATTGGTTTTTCGACAATCACTCTTGGATTATGATTCGCCCAAATGCGGCAGTTCTGCTTATTGACGAATCCACTGAGGTGAAAATGTGCCTCATCACTGAAGATGATTTTCTTCGAAAATTGATCATCCACTGATGCCATTTCTTGCGACCATTCTGACCATTGACGACGTTCGGACTAAAATTGAGTTAGTCTGAAATTGATAAATGTCAAATGTTTAAGGTGGTTCACATTCAACGTCGGCCCTTAAAATTTAACCACCCTTTATAAATCAAATCTTTATTTAACAATTAAAAACTTAAAAAATAATTCTTAAGGATATTTTTGAACTTGTCCTTTGATAAATTAAAGTCAAAAAGATAGGTCGTCAACGATGTTGAATGATTTAGACGACCTATTAATGGGGTTATTTTCTCCATAGTTTGTGGAATGGTGTTCTAGTGCTAAAAATTCATGGTTTCGAAATGTTCTGCAAGGCACATGATTTGATGTTTTCCAAAATGTAGGCTGAATCAATGTGACCAAGCAAAACGTTACCAATGAAAACCGCACCTAAGAGAAGTCGTCTATTTTCAAGCGTGCATATTTGTAATCCGTGCATCTTGTTGAGTATGGAGATAACCGAGCCACAGTTTCGATATAGGCTTCTTCGACTTATTATCATTGTTGCTCTACACCGGTGGCTGCTTCTTCATCGATTTGACTTTATGCGTTTTACAACAAACTTAAGTTTTAATTGTGATATTACCTGTTGATGGTCACTGTGAATATTTGCACCACTCATTGCCCCGATATCTTGTAATTATGTGAGAAATTTTTTGTTGCTCATTACGTGATCTATTTGGTTCTTTATTCTGCCATCAGATGATGTTCATGTGCAATTGTGTACATTTTTGTGTTGAACTTTTTTGTGTGGAAATTTATGAAACTTGTTTACTCATTGGCGGTTGTCAGGTCGGTGTTTTATCTGTAATTTTTGCAATGAAATCTCCAAGTGTTATCTTGATCATATCTGTGTGTTCATTATGTTATTGTGGCTGGTTATTGGCTAGTTATGGTTGTGTTTTGTAATTTTGGATGGAATCTTGTTTCGAATATTCTGTTATTAACTTGTCTCTATTCTACTAGTGCCTTATTTGACATGGCTGTTGTTAATATGGTCGACGTCTTAAGATTTTTGCCGATATAGAATCGATTCTGCAAATCAACAAATATATTATAGGATCGTGTAAATGCCTGAAATGAAAGTTACGGGAGCTATTACTAGTTTCAATACAATTTATTTTATTAAACCGGGATTTATAAATTAATTAAATTTTATTCCACGAATGAAAATGAAATCGCTTATGCGGTTCTTCCATTATCAAAGTTTCCAATTGACCAAGATATTTCCATCTCATTCTCGTACCTATTTGTATAAAAATTGAAATTTAACTTCTAAAATATAGGCAAACCCCAATTTAAACTGGAAAACTATATATCAAATTCCGACTTTGTACAGAAAAACAATAGAAAAACAACAACAAAGCAATAATCTACGTGGTCTACGAATTGTCTACATACTCTACTGATTCTCGACATTGTCTACTCAAAAACCAAGTGTCGACGCTATTTTCGACATCAACATGTAGAAAATTCGGAAATACGCGTAGACGCAAAACACTGATCGTGAATCGTTGTGCAAAACATATCGAAATATGATGGCCAATCAGCATAGTCGCCTAAAAATGGGGGAATATACAGTTTTGGCAACTTGACCTCAGCTTGGCGTCCAATATTGGACGCATCCGTTATTAAATTTAAGGTTTGATTTATTTGCGGCTCTCCTAAATGATTGTTCCGAATACTGCTCTCTCCTTCTCCGAGTCTGCCTCTTCAGTTTCACTAATGTCGGCTATTTGTGTTTCGATACTGCTTCAAGTTTCATGTAATTTCCCGACCTAATCGAGACGCACACTTAATTGCTCCAATGTTGTATTTTCGTTAACCGCCCGTGTGAATTCAACAGTTCGTACCAACTTATTTTTGTTCACAGTTCTTTGTCTTTTTAACGCGGAATTGAATGATTTCCACGTACACTAATTTTTATTTTTTACAAATTTCACTTGAGCTGCACTTTATAATTCACTTTAATCATTGCCGATATACCAGAATTTGTCCACGATTCGGCTGGAAGGACCACTTTTGTCAGAATTCACTTTCATTTCGGCGATGATTGTCTCGTTCAAAACAATAGGATTTTTTGTCGGATGTAGACAAATTAGAAACACGTGGTGTTTCGTTGTCAACAAGTTTCTAAAACAGAGGCCGAGAAAACCCGATGATGCTTAATTTATTTTCCAAAAAAATGGACTAGAATAATTACATAAGGTAACATGTGAACATAAAATCCATCGATATCTGCTTTATCCTTAATCTACGTTATCAATAAATTTGACAGATGATAGTTGTAAACAAATTTAGGTAAATTGCTTTAAATTTTCACGGATTTATGTGAAACTAAGAATGTCAACAAATCAAATATGACAGACAACTTCCACAACTCCAATTACAACTAAAGGAAACCCCCAAAAAATCAATGGAAATAGTCCACATAAATTTATTCCAAATTTGCGGCTGCATACCCGATACCTGATAAATCTGAAAAAACATTGTTAAATAACCTTATACATTTTTGTAGCCTTCGCGGTTGGGGTCCCGTGTAATTAATTAATAAGGAGAATAATTTATTTCTATATTTTTGCGAACGAATCAAAAAATAGAAAAGTTAATTTTTAATACAGATTTGTATTGACAACACTTTCAGCGTTGATTCTCAGTTTAGCTTCATAGATGATAACATCTTATATCTATTGTTAAAATTCTAAAAAATTTATTAACTTAAACTTTATATTATTAAAATTGTAATAAAATAATAAATAAAAAGAACACTCGAATATTACTCGAGTGTAAAAAAAATTGAAATTGAACCTTACTAAAAATATAACTATATCACCGGTACATCCAAATGGACCAGGGACCTAGGGTTATTTTTATCAGGATTTCAGAAACTTGATATAACAGGCGGAACTTAATTAAAATTCTCCCTAGACTTTCCAACGACATATTGAAGTTAATTTACATACTTAAGGTACATGATTTATAGTCTGTTTAGAGATCTGCACAGTTGAATTGGGCTTGTTCAATGGATATCTTTTATTATTTTCATTGACCTTTATGTCAACCAAATATACACACAAAATTTCGTAGCATTCTATTAACCAAATGACGACAACCCCTTAAAAACTATTCCACTTAATTTTATTAATTCTGCTCGCATTTTGCTAAGTAAAATTGCAATTATAAATAATGGACCAAGTGAAAACCTCAAAAACAAAACAATAATCATAATCATAAGAAACTTGAAATATTAAGAAACTTTTAACCCTTTTAACACTTTATTTTGTGTATTCTATTCATCGTCTCGTGTTTATTATAATATGTAATATGTATAAGTGTATTTACATTGCAACACTGACAACAACAATACGCACGTCTTCTGAATAAGAAAATTGAAAATGTGTATAAGACGAAATCAAAATATTTTTGTGCCCCACAATATATGTTCGGCAAGAGACAACAACACAGACAATAAACACTATAACAATCGTCTTTTATGATTATTCGAGATTATTAAAATAAATTGTTTTTGTATTTTTCTATTTTCTATATTATCTTTAATGCTACATAGCATATAGTTTTTCCATCACTCGATTTGTTCAGCATCCAGCTATGAACTCGAACACACAAACCCTACATGTTCATGTAGAATGGTTGTTTTATCTGATGTAATATCGTTTTAATTAGGGTTCTTTGAGCTTATGCTAAGATTGATGGTATTATCTTATATAAAACTTTAAGTCCGAACAAGGGTTAATATCTATCAAAAGGATTTGTTTTCGAGATTTAAAATCGTACGTATAAATACGAGATGGTTTATTTAATGTTATAAAAGTTTTACCACACCTGGCGATTAATTTTTTCTGGATAGTTTTTTAATGCCCGAGGTTTTAGGAATTCCTTGGAAATTTGTAGACGCTGCAATACGATGTTAAGATTTTTTATTATTTAAATACTTGGTCGTTTTGTTTTCATATATCAAGACGCTTTTGTAGTTCATTTCCATATCAATTTGGGTGCGATTCTTGTGAAGGCAAAAATTTGCTTTTTGTTTTGTTTTTGTCATGGTCGTATTATGGTTGGTTCGCAAAAAAAAAAAACTATTTATACAAAAGATCGAGAACATTGGGCGGTTGGGGTGAAAAAGATAAATTGAAAATTATTATTATTATGTATTTGTATTTTTTCATGCTGCTTGTTTCGATTATGAAGATTTTTACACTCACTTTATTGGCGCCAGATAGAAAATGACGCCTAGTATCGAGTAGCGTATTTTTTTTTTTTTTTTGTATTTGGTGGTTGTGTAAGATATGCAATAAGCGACTTGGACGTTTATACAAAATACACAAAGAAATTAGTTTAATATTAGTGTTTTATATCTAAGATGTACATAAAGTAGTTATTTGCGCCAGAAAAAAGGAAAAATCTATATAAACACAGAAACGAGTACCGTACACAAGAAAAATGTGAAAAGTGTGGAAAAGACATTAAGTCACGTTATAATTTTTGTGTTATGTTCATGGTGTAAGAATGATAACACATACAGTCATACCAATCAAAAATAACGTTAAATTTTTCCTTCCTATATGTGTCTATGTATAATATGCTACTGCTTCCACTACTCCTTTATGTATTTATGTATGAAGTGTGTTATGTTTTCCTTTTGTCACACATGACGAAAAGTGTTAAGGGATTATCATGAACATAAAAACAAAAAAGTTTTTTTTATATTTTTTCTGCTCTCTAGTCTCATATTGTGAATTGATATGGAATAGTAATGATAGGAAGACAATAATTTTGTTGGTGTTTTGTGCCATTCCTGGGATGGTTTTTTCTGTTCGGGAGGTATAGTTTGTATTTAGCTAATGGGAATATAATAATCTCGGAAAATTTTACACTAATGGATTTTGATTTTATATTTACGTAAACCCTTTTTACAACACAAGCATTTATGGAATTTTCGATACGCAAATAGTTAACTGATTGTCAGTGAGGTCAGGTATCAGTAGTTTACTGATTTTTTGAATTGGGAGAATTTATTTATTTTTATTATAAATACGAAAAAAATTAACTACGGTTGTGGGAACACATCAATGGGAATATTATTATGTGGCCGGAGAATTATTAAGGTACTTAATGAAATTTGATAGTGGGAACAAAATGTAACAGGCGGGAAATATAAGTATAGGGTTAATCAATTTAGTACTCTATACTTGTAAATGCTATGGCTGTTTATAGGCTCTTCTAATTTATATGTGAAAACAACTCAAATAACGGATTCCAAATTTCAACATTACGAAAAATGGCATGATGATTTTAAGGATATGCAACTGCAACTTGAAAAATTTTCTTAATATGAGGCTGTAACTACAAAGACTGATGCTGACTACTATGCGGCTCGAACGTTGTTAGATGACGCGCTGGTTAAGCGTACTGGTGGAAAGCATGCACCAATAAAAACTAAAGAATTAAAAAAGACATTGGAAGATTGGTGTAGATTAATGTGGAACTACCCATACCATACTATAGAATATGGCCTTAATTTATAGAGATCTACACATCATTTCAATTTCCAATCATCCAAATTGTAGAATTCTCAGAAGTTGCAGCAATTTAAGAGTTTTTTACGTGAAGAAGCAGCTGATAGTGGATGCACCGAGGCATCACGTTCATTTATTTATTGCTACCAAAGGTAGGTAACGAGAACAAACAATTATGAGAAAAAATCCAGTTGACAACTTCCAGTGAATATTTGGAATATCTAAATATTCGATTTGGTTCACTCGAATCTTATAAGATTCAAGTACGGAAATTACATCCTGGTCAAACAGCAAACTCACTCTTGATAGAACCGTGTTCTAAATTTTTGTGTTTGTCATGCAACTGCTTACAAAAGGTTCACAACGCAACCAGGTGTATATCCAAAACTTCATGTTCGATTTGCCGAAATCGTCATTTTTGTTGCAGCCTCAAAATAATGCAAATAATTATCAATCAATCAACCAAAATAGTTTCTTCATCCAACACATAGCCAAACCTCAACAATAAATTTGCAATCAACATTAAACCTTCGATCAACACATAATCAGATACCAACAAGCATCAACCCAAATTTATATGGCATTTAGTAACAACTCTTATATATCACATCCAGTTGCATTTCTTTAGCCACTGCTATCGTCGATATACTGGCACGCAATGGTGAATTGGTACCGGTTCGAGGTCTTTTCAACTCGGATTCTCAATGTGCTTTTGTCACTAAGTCATTGGTAAAGCGGTTAGTCCTCTACCGTAACTGATCGAACCCGAAAATTATCGGTCTAGCATCGTCATCGATTGAATCTACCAAAGGGAAAAACAACATTATTTGTTCACTCTCGATGCCATCCAAGTTACACCATAAAGGTAACTTCACCATCAAGGTAATTGGCGGGAATTGAACACGCGGATTCAGTGTTTCATCGGGTACACACTATGAGATATTAAGTGGTATCGCATCGAAAATAAATGTTGGTTGTTACAATACCCTGATGGTAAGATCGATGGATGCATAAAATGAAAATTTAATGGACAATTGAAAAAATTGAGGAATCTCCAGTGCTAATTAGAAGATGATTATTGTGAAGATTTTTATTCTACAACAACAGTATTAACTACTACCAATCGATACGAATTAAGACTGCCATTCCTATCTTCTAGACTAAAAAGATGTGTCAGGAAAAATGACTACAGGCCATGGGAACACGGTTTAAGAAGAACGCGGAATTTAGCAAGCAGTATACACAACAGGAGTACATATACGTTTGAACTACATGGAATGGGTTGCGTGGTCTCAAATATCAATCAAAGATAACAAATTTTATTTTTGATAAACCATGGAGTGTATAATAAAGGTGGTAGCGCAACTAAGTTATACGATCTAATTATGAAGTTTTATCTTATACAGGACTTTTGGTAAAACTGGTTTGTATAATCTAAAATAATTTTTTGTTCACTCTCAGATAGAGATATCAAGCTTTCCCAACTATTTCGAACCATCGCACGCTTCCTTCAGTTTCGACAACCGATTGTTCGCATGTCTTGGTTGGGCTTTATGAATCCGATAATTTCATAATCTCCAAAGGGACGATTGAATTCGAAATTCATTCGAATCAGATATTAGTTGTTCGTAACCTTAAGTGGACCATAAATGATTGAAGATCTACAATCTTTATTTGACCCATTAAGCTTCGCTTTCAAAAGTTAACAGTCTAACAAGTGTTTTGTAAAGTGCGAGTTTACAAGACTACGACAGATGTTTTGATCGTACCAACCTTAACCGCGTGTAGAAGACTCGATGTTCGGCTGCTTTCGGAATTAGTTCTTTTCTCACAGGAGTCAAGAAAGTCAAGATAGTCAAGATAGTCAAGATAGTCAAGATAGTCAAGATAGTCAAGGTAGTCAAGATAGTCAAGATAGTCAAGATAGTCAAGATGGTCAAGATAGTCAAGATAGTCAAGATAGTCAAGATAGTCAAGATAGTCAAGATAGTCAAGATAGTCAATATAGTCAAGATAAGCAAGTTAGTCAAGATAGTCACGATAGTGAAGATAGTCAAGATATTCAAGATAGCCATGATAGTCAAGATAGTCAAGATAGTCAAGATAGTCAAGATAGTCAAGATAGTCAAGATAGTCAAGATAGTCAAGATAGTCAAGATAGTCAAGATAGTCAAGATAGTCAAGATAGTCAAGATAGTCAAGATAGTCAAGATAGTCAAGATAGTCAAGATAGCCAAGATAGTCAAGATAGTCAAGATAGTTAAGATAGTCAAGATAGTCAAGATAATCAAGATAGTCAAGATAGTCAAGATAGTCAAGATAGTCAAGATAGTCAAGATAGTCAAGATAGTCAAGATAGTCAAGATAGTCAAGACAGTTAAGATAGTTAACATAGTCAAGATAGTCAAGATGTCAAGATAGTCAAGATAGTCAAGATAGTCAAGATAGTCAAGATAGTCAAGATAGTCAAGATAGTCAAGATAGTCAAGATAGTCAAGATAGCCAATATAGTCAAGATAGTCGCAAGATAATCAAAATAGTCAGGATAGTCAAGATAGTCAAGAAAGTCAAGATAGTCAAGATAGTCAAGATAGTAAAGATAGTCAAAATAGTCAAGATAGTCAAGATAGTCAAGATAGTCAAGATAGTCAAGATAGTCAAGATAGTCAAGATAGTCAAGATGGTCAAGATAGTCAAGATAGTCAAGATAGTCAAGATAGTCAAGATAGTCAAGATAGTCAAGATAGTCAAGATAGTCAAGATAGTCAAGATAGTCAAGATAGTCAAGATAGTCAAGATAGTCAAGATAGTCAAGATAGTCAAGATAGTCAAGATAGTGAAGATAGTCAAGATAGTCAAGATAGTCAAGATAGTCAAGATAGTCAAGATAGTCAAGATGGCCAAGATAGTCAAGATAGTCAAGATAGTCAAGATAGTCAAGATAGTCAAGATAGTCAAGATAGTGAAGATAGTCAAGATAGTCAAGATAGTCAAGATAGTCAAGATAGTCAAGATAGTCAAGATAGTCAAGATAGTCAAGATAGTCAAGATAGTCAAGATAGTCAAGATAGTCAAGATAGCCAAGATAGTCAAGATAGTCAAGATAGTCAAGATAGTCAAGATAGTCAAGATAGTCAAGATAATCAAGATAGTCAAGATAGTCAAGATAGTCAAGATAGTCAAGATAGTCAAGTTAGTCAAGATAGTCAAGATAGTCAAGATAGTCAAGATAGTCAAGATAGCCAAGATAGCCAAGTTAGTCAAGATAGTCAAGATAGTCAAGATAGTCAAGATAGTCAAGATAGTCAAGATAGTCAAGATAGTCAAGATAGTCAAGATTGTCAAGGTAGTCAAGATAGTGAAGATAGTGAAGATAGTGAAGATAGTCAAAATAGTCAAGATAGTCAAGATAGTCAAGATAGTCAAGATGGTCAAGATAGTAAAGATAGTCAAGATAGTCAAGATAGTCAAGATAGTCAAGATAGTCAAGATAGTCAAGATAGTCAAGATAGTCAAGATAGTCAAGATAGTCAAGATAGTCAAGATAGTCAAGATAGTCAAGATAGTCAAGATAGTCAAGATAGTCAAGATAGTCAAGATAGTCAAGATAGTCAAGATAGTCAAGATAGTCAAGATGGTCAAGATAGTCAAGATAGTCAAGATAGTCAAGATAGTCAAGATAGTCAAGATAGTCAAGATAGTCAAGATAGTCAAGATAGTCAAGATAGTCAAGATAGTCAAAATAGTCAAGATAGTCAAGATTGTTGATTGCCTTTATTATTTGGATTGTTTTCACAATCTTGACAAACAACATGCCGTCGACAATGTCGAAAATAATTATTTCTGTTAACAATCATCAATATTCTATGATTTCCTTGTTAATGAAACCATTTAAAGATGGAATTAGTTCTTTTCACACAGGAAGTACATTTATGTGGATGTTACGGTTAAGTTAAAAATCGTTAGATGAGCGAAATTAATTTTTTTAAATCGCTTATACGATATAAAATCGGTTGTATGGGGCTCATGCTAATCCTTTCACGTTAATGCCCCTATAGTATTAATTATTCACCTTGGGATCCAAATTGACGCGCGCCCGTGACAGTTACATCGGCCGTTCACCCTTACAGTTCCTGTTGGCTGGGTAGTTGACCAAATAGTCATTAGTTATAAGTTTCGGAAAATGGAGTGTTTCAAAAAATTTATGAGTTTTGCGTTTTGTATGCTTAGCTGTTTCAGTACAATTCCGAACAAATTTAAAGAATCCTGCGTTAGAAAGTAGAACTCTATATAAAGGTAATTTTTAAACCAAATCAAGAATTATTAGAATGTCAATGTACCGACTATAATATTTAAAATCATCCCCAGTCTATACAATGGTAAAACATTCAAACATTTTCAGGCAAATAATGACCGAAGGCTCACGACGATTGTTAATCAGTTGGCAAATCTCTCGGACAAACGTAATTCTCAGCTAACCTGAACAAAACGGATATCCATTACATTAAAAAAAACCCACCCGTATTCTTGTTCAGAAAAAGATTATTGACAGTTATCAGGCAATTTTAGTTTGGAAAAATCACACACAATAATCGGTTGTACACAAATTCGCCTTGTGGCCGTCATATCTGCACGCCTTATATTTTTATTTTTCTTGAATTTGGGTACAAAAAACTCATTAATCCTATAAGTTTTGTATAGTAACCCCAACTACGTTGCTGAAGGAACAGACGTTAATAACAGGAATAAAGTATTCGTTTCGAAAATGACATACGACACATTTGGCACATCAAATTGCGTTAAAGTACATTGCAGATCGTCATTTTAATTGATCTCGTTACAAAAGCTCAATTTCAAACAGAATGAAAATTATTAATTTCTTTGACGCTGAATAGAGAATTTTTTTTCGAAGGTTCTCCCATTTTCCGGATTTAGCAAATGTTACAGGATCGTGTAAATGCCTGGTATAAAAGTTACCGAAGCTACCAGTGTATGCTAAAGGAATGGTAACTACACTTGGGTGCCAAAACTGTACGAGTTGCATTTTTTTTGCGAATCGAAATATTTTTTTGAACCAAAATACTTGATTCAAAATACTTGGACATACGTCCAGTTAAAAATCGTTTCATCACCTATTCAATGATAATGTGTGTGTTTATTGTATATTCAAAACCAGTATAATAACGCTCGTTCCAGGTGTTGCGGAACTTGTGGCAGGTATAAAAGGGTATCTTTTAAGGGAGTCGTCATCAGTCACATATCAACGCTTAGCCTGAATATTCTTTTATCAATTACCTCTTCATTCAAAACAAGAACAACTTCCACATTCGACTAAAATGCCGATTTTGAGCTTGGCAACAACATGGGCTCTAAGATTATTCGGCAATCCACCGAAGTTGGTGAAATGTTTAGTAATGAGAGAAATCATTGAGTTCGAACCAATAACAGCCGGATCGTCTTCTCTAATATAATAATTACAGCATTTAATTCGTGCAGTCTTGCAGGGTTCAAATGAGTGTGCGATGATAGCAATTTTTAGTAACCGTTCCAAAAAGAGATGAAATTGTTTGAGGTTAATAAGAAAAAATTAATAAACGTCAACAAATTGTTCAATGCTCTAGCATCAATTCAACCCACGTCAACAGAGAGTGAGATCGCAGGTAATTTCTGTACAAGAACTAAGAAATTTGACTAGTTGGACGCATTTTTATTAATTATTATTTTATTTAAAATCCAAATTTATAAATTGTGTTTCATTTCTATTTTTTTTTTTTTCAAATAAAGAATTTCACCATAATATTTTTTTATCTTAAATAGAAATAATTCTAAATGCTAAAATTGTTTTGTCAAAGATTTAAATCTCTAGTACAAGCTGACAACAACTTAGGTTATTAAATAATTTAGATTGCGTGCATCTCGCCGATTTTTGTGTGATTTTTCGAATAACAAAATTACTGATTAGTTCATTCTAGTCGCTCGTAGATGTGGCAAATTTGTTTCACAGACAACAATATGAAGATCATTCAATCCTGTTGGCGGAATTACAATTGGTGGTCTTAAATACAATTTATTGCAATGTTCCTACTCGGTTGGTACAGGATTGGATATACTTATACAATCACCATGCGCATGTTCAATATACATTCTAAATATAGCTGGTAAATATGCATTATTGTGGCAGCTTCTAAAACACCAGACAAGATAAAATGAAAATGAGCAGCGTGCATAGGTTGCGAGGCGTCATAATATTACACTGTACGTTTATCGGTTTTAAATAAATTATTGTGCATTGTGTATGGCAATTTATACAGTTCTGGAATCATGTATTTTCCACTATGTATTTGTTTGAATTAAGAATTGTTATTTTTGTCAGTTTACCATATAAAGCGATATAATTTATTTAGCATACAGAACAATCAATCAACAGTGTCACAACACAGCGATTCCTTTTATTGTAATCCACCAATATTATCTTTATGTATACGATATACCATCGATATAAATACGATACAGATGATTTGTCTTTCTTATTATCTAAATACATTATATGCTCTTCCGACGTCTAGACGAGAATTTTCTTCTAAAAGAAAAATATCAAACACTTTAAACATAAATCAAACTGTGTTACACATACGAGTATTATGTACCAAAAACTAAAATTCGATTTTATTTTATTAAAAACTATTGGAAAAATTTGTTATTGATTGTTTTGATATGCTATACAAGTATTTTTTTTTCGTTTATGTCACAACCGGAAGATTAATGTTATGCCCAGCGGTAATATTAAGATTAACACATCTCAAGAGACTTATTTTGTGTATCGGTCGTCTTTCGACTATATTTACTTATTTTATTTGTTGAATGTTGTTGTGTATCCGATTTTAAAATGATAATAAAATAAATGACTTTTCATTAAATTCATTGTGTATGTCAATTTGTTAAAATTAAATAATTTATAATTTGAAAATTTTAGTTTTGGAATAAGTATTTGACCACAGTAATTTACCGAAAAATTTAAGATGTCCCCAATTAATTTGCAAAAGCTTAACTTTTCATCATATACAATTAACAATCTTAATTACATCTTTCTAATTTAGCGGAGCACTCACTGTCTGTGTTTAAATAAATTAAATAGAAATTAATCGGTCTAACACGGAAATCTATTAAATTTAAAACCGCAAACTTTTACAGTAACAATTTTCGATTTGTTTCCTTTCACACTCCAGTCAGTAATACATTTTCAGTTGACACGACAGCAAAAGAAATGATTTTGCTGAACAGCAGACAGCAGCAACTTCAGACGAAAATATATAAAATTCTTGTATAGAAACGAAAGAAAATTAAAGCTTCCATCTATCAGCATTAAAAATGAAATGAAATTTTCTGCGGAAGAATAATGTTCGACTAAATCGAAATTTGTGTATTTTGTTTTGTTCAAATTATTCTTATTTAAAATATAAAAAATGTTTTCATCTTCATTTTCGTCTTGGGTTCGTTATGTTGTGTATATTTTGGGTCGCTTATATTTAAATTTAGTACAAGAGATAATTTTTATAGCAAAGTCGTGCATAAGATGATGCTTACTGATTTATTTTATTAAGGTAGTTAATTAGATGTACCTGCATTCAAATGTATAGCTGCTCAAACATGCAAGCTTACTGAAAAGTTGAACAAACCTTGCTATTTAGGTACAAAATTTTCTCGGTATTTCCGATGCACAAACGACAAAACTAAAGAGTTGTGCACCTGTTGGATTTTTTTAAGCTCAAAAAAATATATATTGTGCGGTGGCAACCCAATAAATGACAAATAAAAAGTCAAAACAATGCCATTTTTAGTCATTTATTCGTTTACAACACAACGGCGCGTTTAGGTCAAACAAACTTATTACAAAAATTGTTGTTCTGTAAAAAAATCATTTCGAACATTACGTGATGATTTTGGTCAATATGGACGTCCTACAGAGCCGTGAATTCTCAAAATTGTCAACAACTATAAATGAAAATGTTCATCAAGACCCATCTCCTTGCGTTGCTAACAACTTTACATCGAATTTTACACGTTGATTTATACACGCATGCGTAAAAATTCAAATAACTCAACAATTAAAGCCAGCTGATCCATTACGTTGACATTCTTTTGATTGGTTACTCGAACACAATGAGTTGAAGCTCATTTTCACCTCAACGTATACTTCAATAAACAAGACTGTCGCATTTGGGGGGCTGAAAATTCTCATGATGTGGGCTAGTGGAATAGTGAGCACAATCGTGGCATGTTGTGGGACTTTTGTGGTCAAAATTGAATGAAATTGATTTGGATGATATTTCGTTTCAGCAAGACCGTGCCACATGTCACACAAATCATGAAGCACTCTACTTATGGGTAACCAAGTTCGATGATCGCGTAACTTTAAGAAATTCGTTTTTCAACTGTCACATGATCGATGTTTTATTTCAAAAAATTTGTATTTCCAATATATATTATGTGTTTAATTAACAGATGGAACACCCCTTTACAAGACACTTTTTCCATTAAACGTTTTAAAGACACTGGTCATTACATAATCCATAATATGTATCATTACGTTAAATTGCCATAACCCGTTGCCTACACTAAATGCCATTTACCCGATTTTCCTCTTGATCTTCTTCTGTGAGCTCCACGAACTGCTTAATGAGTATATAACTCTTGCCGCCCGCATGTCCTTTATCATTCGATCCACTTCTTCTTGATTTGCCAAAGCAATCTTCTATAGGTGTTTGGTCAATCGTGGCTTTGTTCCAATGTCAATTCACTGTTGTACTACAGAAAATAGGCATGTTTCGTGCTAATAATATCTGCGCTTCATTTTTCTGCTCCTCAGTGAGATCTTCTGTCCGGTTCTGCATAAGTTGTCCTATTATTTCCTTTTGTCTGATCATATCTCACCGGATTTTACTTTTCGAATTTCGCTATGGTACCTATCTTTTTACATTTTCCGAAGATAGTCCCTTTCTTGATTGTTTTTGAATTATACGAGAGATTTAGAGCTCTAATTGGAACTCTATTGTCTTTATTTGGTATTACTATCACTTTATCGATCATTGCTTCTCTAATTCCTTGTTCCCGTTTATTAACCTCTACCACCCACAACTTGGGTAAGTCAGAATCCAGAATAATTACTTCTGTATTTGGTGGCAGCTTTTCTCATCGGTCAATTATTACTCGCGTATGGTTGTTACACTTGAACCAGAGAGTCGAGGTTGCATCCCGGCATTATCGTTGCTCAGGTCGTCAGCGGCGGTTTGCAATTTCCACCTGTTGACTGACTATGTGTCTCCACTGATGAGATCCTTTCGAACAAGCATGTGTGTTGCTCCTGGGCCATAGGTAATCACAAAACTTTCCTTAGCAACATGCACCACGTTTTGTTAACCTGTCACCACTTCTTGTTAATCTGGAAATAGCTATGTAGGTTAAAGAGGCAATCCATGTTGGAGCCAGCTTCTGCTCTTTTAAGCTGGCTTGTTGAACTTTAACGACACTGTATTTGCGTCCTCGTCCTTTTTCAATACTTTGTGTTTTTTTGATTTCCGCTTAATTTGAGGTAGTGACCTTCCCCAGTTTCATCGATTTTCCCAGCAGTCCTGGGAGATGTTACCCACTTTGTCACATTTCTAATAAGTAATCCTACTGTCATGGAACCTGGGTGTCGCTCGCTTGATGTTCCTCTCTTTGTATATTACATCCTGCCATACTCTAAGCGATCGCTTGATAATAGTTTGTGCGGTCTCATTACTTAAAGCACAGGCAATGGTTTTAGTTAAAGTTGCTTTCGGTGACAAAATCACTACTCTGCGTTTCTCTGCAAAATCGGCGGACGTGTGAGTACGCTAAATGCGCTAGTCACTCAATCTCTGTTGGTTTTCGACCTACTGTGGCACCATTCTGGTATTTGCCCTGAAATAGGTAATTGATATAAAGGGTGAGGTATAAAGCTAGTGTTAATTTTTTGAAAACAAAATATTTTTCCTTGCCAATTTATCTATGGAAAGGTTATTCCCAATTTATAAATATTTACATCAAAATTGTCTCCTCAGTAGGCCTGAAAAAAAATATTTGACCAAAAATTACATACAAATTCTTTTCCCATTTCCCTATTCCCGGGGAATTACCAGAATAGTGCCATTGAACGTTCTTTCATTTCGATAGGATATAGTACTCACCAGTGGTCACATCCGTATTTCCAATCCAGCGCCTTCATTATCTTATTGTAACTGTTTTGATCACTTTTGAAAATTGTTTGTAATATTCCGGCTACTCCTCCTTTAAGTGTTACGCGACATGGCTCGCTTCATCCCATGAATTTCGGTTGGTAGCCGTTTCAAATTGGAATTTAAAAATCCCAAATGAAGTTGTTCCGTCGAATATCGCTGGCTTGAGTTTATTCGAGTGTTCTGTCTGGATTGGAATAAGATTCTTCTCAAAATGTTGAACCTCAAACTGCACTGTTCGATATCCTGAACATGCAACTGCACCTGTTGAACTTCGTTTTGTACTTTCTCCACTTCGACTCTTATCTATAGAAACTGTTCGTCTATTTTTCTCGAATCTTTCCTAGCCTATTTTGATTTCATTGTTTTTGCGTCAGAAGCTCCAAAATAAGATTGCCACACGATACATATATTTTCCAGGGCCAAAAAATTGTGATTTGGAAACGTCTCGAAAACGTATATAGATAGCTTACGTGCAACTATTAAGTATTTTGGGAACGTTTTGCAAACTTAAATTAAGTAGTAGAACCACCTATAAGTTTTAAAAAATTGTTTAAAAAATGTTTCCTTCCTGAATAGATGTCCTCGAAAAATTTAGGTAAATGCTAATAAGCAGATATCTATTGGGTTTCACTTCGAGGTGAAATCCAAGTCTATATACTTTTTAAAAGATACGTTGTTCTCATCGATCGTCAGAAAACCTAAACAAACTAGAAAAATAAAGTTGAATATTTTGTTAATATAAATAAAATAAACACACATTGAATTAGCGAATTATTTTTAAGTAAATCGGTTTAAAAAATTAATATTGCAAATATACGTAATTGGAAACACAGTATTAGACACATTTTAACTGCATTTTAGCTATTTATCAGAGTCACAAAAACGATTTTGAAATTATTTTTAAAACGACGCTAAAAATAATAATTTTAGTTAAATGAATTTTGAGTTTTATTTAATGTTAGAAATTGCTTTTACCTACTGTTTTACAAATTTACTTCAATTTTTTTTGTTAAATTCGATGCTTTTTTAAAGTTAATTTTTAATGAAACACAATTTTATAAATAATATTTTGATTGATTATCTGGTTCTTAACATTATGTATGCACTATAAAGTCCGTAAAATTGCCGCCTCTGGCCGTGATGCAAAGGCGAGCTCTTTTAAGCTCATTTTTCATAATATTTCCGCAGACTTCTGGAGTTGTTTCAGCAATTTCGTTTCTAACGTTGCCCTTAAGAACCAACGTTGTGGTTGGTTTCTTGGTGTACACCTTTCCCTTGAAGTACTTTCATAGATAGAAATCGGGAGGGGCCAAATCTGGGGATTGTGGGGCCAGTCGATAATCACAACTTTTCGTCATTACTCGTCTAAGAACAATTTCTTACAAAATTTGCATATATGGTAGTGACGAGCTGTGTGTGATGAAGCCTAATTCATATAATACGAACATAATACAGTTTTCCAACATGTTTCGATAGCGGTTACCAGTATATAGTTGTTATAGCATTGCCTCTAGCGATCACAAATAAACATGGTCAATGATTCCGCCAGCCAAAATTGTACACCATACTAGTTTCTCTATACGAGCGAATAATGGTCTTTGGTGTATCTATTGCGGGTTTTTATCGCTCATAACAATTTTTTGCCAGAATGGTGGTCGTCTATACCGAGCTGTTAAACTCGAGTACTCTAATTTTAAAAACAAATAATGGAGACATTCCCAATTTGTGTGCAGGGCGTGCTAAGAGGTACCTGTACATTCAGCAGCACTCTGAAAGCCCAATTTTTCCTTTTGTCTCCCATTCTAGCAAATTTTCCAACTTATTCAGTACACGGTTGATTTGTTCGGCAAATGGTTAACATCAAAAAAAAGCCGCATAATTTTCACCGTGTATTCACAATTGAGAAATTATTTAAACAAACCGTTAGATCTTCATATTCGACCTAAATACCTGATCAGTGCCCTAATTATCTAAAATCCAAGATAAATTTAAAAGCGATAACTTTCACAAACGAAAACAATTGTCGTACAAGTTTAGATTCATATTGGATATCGTTGCATGTTTTAGTAAATTCGCATTCTCTAGATTTTGTTCAAGATAAAATGTAAAGTGGCAAGATAAATTTATGTGAAAATGTATCACAAATAATTTTTGGTGGGATAACTAACGGCTTGGATATTAGCCTCACGTTTGGATATTATTAATAATTAAATGTAATTTTTCATATTTTGCGATACTTCTGTAAAAGTAAAAAAATTATTTAAATTTAGAATGTAAATTTGTGAACTTATAAAACTGGACTGATCTCGTTGGAATTAAAATAGTATGTGAGTAAAGTCAGACATTCGAATATTTTACTCGGCCGCCCTCACTTCCCACAAATGTGCAAATGTGGAAACCACCACAACAAAACTATTATATAACAATTATTTATAATTAAATGTTTAAAATAGGAAATAAATAAATTGCCTGTTTATATTAGAATAAAAAAAACTTAAGAGGAGAATATCACAAGATGGTCTGTGGATTACGGCGAAAGCCATTTTAGTCGCTCAATTTTCAAATATAATAGTCAAGTGTTTCAAGTGTCTGATATGACAACATCTAATAGATCTGTTCTCCATATAAAAAGCAAAGTTTTCAACTTGTTGTGCACTCGTAATATTTCAATTGATCATTACACTTGCATAATTAAGAAAATCGACGAGTACAATAAATATGACGGCCTATAGCAAATTTAAATTAGTTAACAAATTTCAGAAAGTTAAAATGTTTAATATATCATTTAGAGGCACTAGAAATTCTCAACAATCTTTAAGATCTTACAGTGCTTTAATACTAGGTTATTTAATAGTCCCCTGTTGAGAAATTGATAATTAGAACAAATTTAGAACAATAATGGACGAGTACAAATTTTAATTATACGAGTATTATGCAATAAAACTATCTTTTAGCTACAGCCAAAGTCGAAAAAGATGTCTATTTCATAAAATCGATTTCAAAAGAAACAGATAATTGATCCTGGTTTCACCTCCTACTCGTTGCCAATCCTTAAGGTTAACCCATACAATTTAACAAAGATTAAAAATTAACTCAAGGTGAAAAACAAATGGAAAAAGTGGAACCTAAATCAAATAACTAGAAATGGTTTCGATTAATAAATTTTCGGTGCTACTGAGGACTTAGTCTCACGCACATAAAAAATTATTGAATGAGGAACTCGTGGAATTCGAAAAACTCGCAGTGACTAACTAAATTTGATGGTTAAATGAGCTTCGTTGCTTAAAACTCATAGGTTTTTGGAGTTTACTCGAAATTCTAAAATTCTAGTACGACAATCCCAGGATTACAGAAAATATTTCAGCTTCCAAGATCCGACTATTATACCTAGACATTGTTAACTCGCACGAGCAGAAAGTGCTAAATAGGGTAATTCGTCTTCAACAATGAAACACACTGAAATTAAGATCTGCTCAACACAGATTTTTTTGGATTTAAATGATGTGATTTTGTACTTAGAATAAAGCATAACCTTTACAGGGTTCGGCGTATACAATATTAATCAAAATTCAACGGATGAATTGTAAATAAAACTTACGAGTATACTGTACAAGTCTTTACCATACGAAGTAAATAAATATTTGCCTGTTGTATTGTTCTGTTCAAACATTTGATTTGTTTTATATCTGTATCTAACCGTATCTTGACCGACTACTTTAAATATGATTTTTGTGGTTATGTGTGACTCTAGATGGCTTTGATGGATATGCAAGAATTTACATTTCTAGAGATTGTATTTTTTAAGTTATTAAGGATATAAATTAATTAACATTTCGATTTGACGTTTAATGTTATCTTGTTCGCTTGATATTAATATTTTTATCTATACGATTTAAAATTGGTAAGATAATTTATTGTATACAATTTTCGCCTGTACAACCCATAACAACTTAAACTAGGGTAGACCGGGGCAGATTGTTACACTTTTTGGATAATGTTGTGTAACGTGAAAAGCATAATGGCGAATTTTATTGTGTGTATTGGAGTAGATAAAACTGAAGGCGATAATATTTTTATCAATATATAGGCCTAACAAACATGCAAATATTATAAAATCCCGTTTTAGAAAATGTTGGCACATATAATAAATTACCCCGCTATAGGGGGAAGTTGTTACAGATATAGGGGTATATAGTTACGCCCGATATTTAAACATTTTACTCCATTAATTTTCGGTCAATCAAGAAGAAAATTATTAATAATAAAAGATTTAATTAATTTATGACAAACGATTTTTATTCATCTAACACATAGTTTTTCATTTGCCATGTAATTTATTTGGAGCTATATGATTATATAACTAAAATGTACACTTTTATAAAATATAAGGAACATACTCGTAAAACTGAGCCTTCGTTCACATCGGTTAGCTTACAAGTAAGCTTAAAGTTATTTAAAATTATGTCAGTTCAATTTTCAATACATTTGTAGCATTTATAAGGGGTCATTTTCCCCGAACAATTGGAATGTGCCCAATACTTGCACTTAATGCACTGTACCCATTCCTCGCCTGGTTTACTGTCACCGTAAGCGTCCTGGCAAATTATACAATTATACAATGTTTTTTGTAGCTTTCTGTTTCTTTGGGGTTGGGTCAATTACATTCTCGTTTATAATGTTTTTATTGGGTGTAATCTTAAAAATAGCAGCAGTTTGTTTTTTCCTTAATCTGTTCATTGCCCTGTATTCAGTTTTACTGATAAGAACGAATCAGTTCAGGATTAAATTATGGTTCGGCGCTGTCTATTTGCAATGATGATGGTATTGGTTCATTCATCGTTATTACACCGTCGAAATTTCTTCGGCGGTTATACTCGGATCAGTTTAAATTATAATTGTATTTAAGTCGAGTTTGCTGAGGTTTCAATGAAAAAGTTAAATAAAATCATCTTCTTTGATGTCAGAAAATAATTGAATGTTGTTATATTCGATAGAATCTGGGGCTATATCTATCAATGCCAAAGAAGATGATAGCTCTTGATCAATAATGTCAATCGATTCACTTGCCGGTGAATCAATAGAGTTTAGGCTGAAATCGGACCGTTCTGTAACAGTCGCACCCAAAAATTCTTCATATTTGAGCGCTTTAGGAAGGTCATCAGCCACTAATGTCGGAATATTGTAAATTGTAAATTGTCATTGATTGGACAAATATTTTTTAAAAGAACCATATACACTTCCATCCAATGGTTGCATTTTATGTGAACAATGGGGTGGAAATGAAAGCATCACAGCTCCGTTTTCTTTAGCCAAGTTTATGGTATTAACGGCAAAATTCGATTCGTGATTATCGAGGAGCAATAAGACTGGACGAGTCAAAGAAGGTCGAACATGATGGATACAATTTTGCATAAAGTAGCAGAATTCTTCAGCTGTCATCCAACCAGATTTCGGTGCATCACGGATAAAATGATGTTGATATCGCTTTCGCGGAAATATAAAATGAGTTGGGAAAGAAGAACCGGTGGCACTTACAGCAACACAAACTGTCACCAGTTGTCCTCTTTCAGCTGATGTTATCCCTCCAACCTGTTTGGTTCCTTTTTCTGCTATATAACAGATTCTGTACAGTATTGTGACATCGGCCGGTTTCATCCACGTTCCAGATATCGGTAGTAGCAGAATTAAAATTTTCCTGTACTGTACTCAGTAGATCAAAGAAATCGTTAACGCGAATACGATTAAACCCCATTGCACGGCCAATACTGGTCGCTTCTGGGACGCGAACAGGTAAATTGTGGTGTTTTTTTAAATGGATAGCCAATTTGGTCATGCTTGCTTATTTATCGACCAGGATTCCGAATATTTCTTTAGAGAAATTGTACACTGATAAGCGAATTTTCTTAGCTCTAAACTCGTCAGGCCAAAATATATCTTGGAGGCGTGCTTTACAAATTTTTCCAGTATATTCTTCCCCATTGAACACCGAATTTTGTGTGCATCCACACCTTGTTGCTTCCATTATCCCTTATTATGAAACAAATTGAATTATTAATTTACCTTTAAAGTTTACGAGCAATTATTTTAGATCGGGTAGGTTGTTGCGTGTAACAACTTGCTCCTTCGATACTGTAACATAAGGTACTCCAAAGTGAATTTTTTTTAATAAAACACGTTTTTTACGCATAATGCACAACCGATTCATGTATAGCCAATTATGACTGAAACCACAGTTAAAAAAGGCACAAAACAAAAAACAGAACAGCTGTCATTTTTTACTTACCATAGATGAAAACAAACTTTTCTCTTTTACTGCTGCAGTATACGACGTTCCTTAATCTATCAGAGCCCATACAGCAGAACATTACAAGATAGTATGAATAATTATAGGCTAATAATAGGCTAATTAAATGCTCTATTAAAAAATGTTGGACTCCACCTCTTCCAACTAAAACGATGGGTTCTGCTAGCTTTAGAAAAAGTAACCAGAACCCATATCAAAAAATGATTTAAAATCAATTGGAAAATTAAAGGTTAACTTTAGGCTAATTAAATGCCCTATTTAAATTTTTTTATTCTGCTCATTCTAGAAAAAGCATAAGGCTTATCACTTCAAAGCTAGCAGAACCCAAATCGAAAATCTTACCAAAACTTAATTTAGAACTCAAACCAAGATCAATTACCAAACAAATAATTTTAGGCTCATTATGGTCTAATCAAATGCGCTATTAACAGTTTTTGGGTTCTACCCCTTTTAGACCAAACTTCAGGTCATTTAATTTAAAGCTAGAAGAACCCAAATCGAAAATCAAATAAAACCAAAATTAGAGTCCAAAACAAGATCAATTGACACACAAATAATTTAGGCTCATTATGGCCTAATGAAATGGCTCATTTTGATCTTGTTATGGGTTGTAATTTAGTTTTAGTAATTCAATTTTCGATTTGGGTTCTGCTAGCTTTAGAATAAATGACCTGAAGTTTGGTCAAAAAGGAGTAGAGCCCAAAAAATTTTAATGAGGCATTTGATTAGATCAGAATGAGCCTAAAATTATTTGTTTGGTAATTGATCTTGTTTTGAGTTGTAATTTCGGTTTTGGACCGATTTTCGATTTGGGTTCTGCTCGCTTTAGATTAAATGACCTAAGGTTTGGTCAAAAAGGAGTAGAGCCCAAAAGTTGCCAATAGCGCATTTGATTAGACCATAATGAGCCTAAAATTATGTGTATCTTAATTGTTTGAGTTCAAATTTCAGTTTTGGTCCGATTTTCTATTTGGGTTCTTCTAGCTTTATATTAAATGACCTGAAGTTTGGTCAAAAAGGGGTAGAGCCCAAAAATTGTTAATAGCGCATTTGATTAGACCATAATGAGCCTAAAACTATTTGTATGTTAATTGATCTTGTTTTGAGTTCTAATGTAGGTTTTGGTCCGATTTTCGATTTGGGCAGAAACAAAAACAACATTTGGCAGAATAAAAAAAATTAAATAGGGCATTTGATTAGCCTAAAATTAACCTTTAATTTTCCAATTGTTTTTAAATAATTTTTTGATATGGATTCTGCTAACTTTTTTTAGTAGAGTATTTAATTAGCCTATTATTAGCCTATAATTATTCATACTATTTTGTAATGTTCTGCTGTATGGGTCGATCACACCAAAATTTTGTAGGCAACTGACAATTTAGAGAGAGCTCAAATTACTCATATACATTATGTGTACTTTCTTTACAGTTTTTGAACAAATCGCTCTTTAACAACCTGCCCAAAGAAACAATCTGCCCCGGTCTACTCTATTGTTTGTGAATGGAAGTTCTTTAGAATAACTTGTATCCATAAAACTTTTGTAGAAATTTAAATGGGAACCGTAGTTCTGGGCGCTCAAAATCTAATCACGAATCTACATAAACTATACGAGTGTGTTAAGCTTTGACATTTATTTATCGTAATCGATTTAAATTTTTTTTTTGGAGTGCAATTAGAGAATACGAATATTGCAATAGGCAAGATAAATTTGCGTTAACACTTTTACAAATTATCTTACTGCTTAGATAATTAGGGCACAGGCACCTAATTCATGATTCGTATAATCAGGTTGACACTTCTGAGTTGCGACTTTTTTAATCGGGTATGACTGTAATATCAATTTTTTTTGTAAAATTTCGTAATATGGATTTGGTTTTGAACATAAATGTTTAATAAAAAATCTGTATACTATAGGACTGCGTACCAATTGATGGTAAAAATCAATTTTAAGCAAATTTTCCGGTAAATTCAATTATTTTTCAAAAAAACTTCGGCAAGCTTATTGGAAACTCTCTTCTAAAACCAACTTTAACCGTCTGTAATCAGACTACGGGTACGCAACCTACATGCTATGTTTGAACATAGAATCCATTTAAATTAATTATTACAGTGTTATCGTCTTTCACGAGCGAAATGTGATAAAAAATAATCACATTGAAATTGGTTAATCCAAATTTTTAATTATTTTAAATTAATTAACATTCCAATTTGATTTTTACCTGCACAATTTAATAAATAGTATTTTTTTAAAATCAATATTCGGTTAGCTTTGATATATGCAATGAATCGAACAAAAATCGGAAACAGCGATACGCATGATTGTGAAAACATATTAATTTATCTTTAATACAACAATCGCGTGTATGTATAGACTGTCATGAGTCATTAATCAAATCAAATTTTTAATTTCCCGCAAATATTAACCAAAAACGAAAAATGTACGAAATACCAGCAACAACAACCAAATACAATTATACATAAAAAAAACTTTAATTGAAATTTTCACCGAATTTCATATCAATTTCAATATATAATCCAATTCTCCCCATCGCCACACACCAAGCCGCACACCAAAAGTCAATTTAATTGATTGACTCCAAAAAAAATACTCAGTTCCCATATACGAGTAACGTGCACGAGTATATTTACCATTTCACCGTTCATTTTCCGTTTTATAGAAAAACATAATATTTGCTATTAGGTGGAGTGGTTTTTCCATTTTCACCATAACCGTATATGGAACATGAACAAAAAATATGTTATATAAATAAATAAAATTGATATACATAAGATGAAAATATCCAAAAAAGAATAAGTGAAAAGCGAGGAAAAAACAAAATAATAAAGTGAAAATGTTATAATATTAAATTAGAGACTAAAAGCATATATTAAAAATAATTTATTATCTTGAATGATGGAATAAATTAAATAAAATATATTTAAAAATAAAGCGCAAAAAAAAATTATAATGTATATAGAGGAGAAAATCTAAAATTTTCCATTTTCTGTTAAACAGAAACAGTATGCAGAAAATAGAGACTGGGAGTTGGAAAAATAATAATAAAAATATTTAAAATTTGCTTGCGAGCTGTATTTTGTGTGCTTACTCGCTATAAATGTGGTGATGGTTTAGTATCAAGACGTTTGCAAGTAAATAGACATTAAATTTACATACGCGCTATGAACACGAGTCATGTACTAATTAAATTATTTGGAATAAAGCCTAAACCAAAAACAATAAAGTTTAACAAAGGAAACAATTTTCGAAATTGCCTTGCCACAAGCACAAAATATCTAAATTAATAATTTGAAAGAAATGTGTGTCTGCCCTTGATACGAACAAAATGAGTAACCAAGAACATAAATTTATAATTTTAGTATATTGATCGGGCACTTGTTTGCGATACGTGTGCCAGTAACATCATTTTTGGTTTGCTTTCAAGGTGACGGTTGCATAAAAACCTGGGTAGATTACGTAATTTTCGTCATAAAATATAGGTTTAGTTACACCTGTTGAGCTGACTCTCCCCCACCTTCTCACCTCACTTTCTTGAAAAAGTGGAAAACTATTAGTGTACAATTATGAGCTATATACGATCTCGTAAAAGCGGAAAACAATTAATTTTGGGCTAGATCAGGTTAGAAAAAATTTAAATAAATGTGGTGGGGTTCTGATACAACATTCAGAAATTGTGCGTCACAACAGACGATGTGATGTCTTTATTTCGAGGAATTACAAAACTTGTGAGTTGGTTCGTATTGTATGCGCAATTTTAAACACAAAATTATACATCCTCCGGCAACAAGGAAATTGGATGCGTCAATCATTAATTGGTAATATTGATAATTTTACAACAGGTTGTTTAAAAGTGCCAGATGCTGTCTTCAAGGTAACTACTCGTACAATATTATCTACTCCGGGATGTAATGTTACAACTCGACCCAGTTTCCATTTGCTTGGTGCTAAGTTGCTATCGTGGATTAGACCAATATCATCGGTCTTGATATCTGATGAGTTTGTTTGCCACTTGGTTGTTTTTAGGTGTACGGATGCCCAATTAAAAAATGTGCTGGTGTTAACGGATTTAGGTCGTCGTCCGAATTAACACAGAGTGGTCGGGAGTTCAAGATGGACTCAATCTATGCCAGAAGAGTCGCCATTTCCTCGTAAGTGAGTAAAAATTCTGACAATACTTGTTTCAGGTGGTATTTCGTTGACTTCACAGCTGCCTCATAAACTCCCCGAAAATGTGAAACTGAGAGTGGGTTTAACTTCTAACAGATTTGGTTGTGTGAAAGAAAATTTGAAATTTTAATATTGTTTACAATTTTAAATAGCTCATTTAGTTCGGATTTAGCGCCAATAAAGTTTGACCCGTTGTCAATAATGATTTCACAACAAACGTCGAAATGCCCCAATATATGAGGCAGTGGATAAATCTCCAGCCAACTCCATGTGTATGGCCTTAGTACTATAAGGCATACGAATACATGTATGATTTGTCCGGTTTCAATCCTCTTCGTTCCGATGGTCTCACGTAAATTGGTCCAGCGTAATTCACACCAGTTAGTTGGTAAATCGGCCATCATCGGTTGGATGATTTTTGAAGTGTATCCTAGAAATGCTTCGTGAGTCATACGCACTAGAATTTCTCTGACTATATCTTCACTGGGTAGGATTATGTGATGTCTCACATCACTTGAGACCACTGCTTGTTCTATCCCGCCACCAACTCTAAAAATACCATTTCTATCTAGGAAGGGGTTAAGGTTGAGGAGGTTATGGGTTTTTGGTAGTGGTAAATTGTGGCTTAGGATCGAACATATTTAATTCAAATTAATTTCGAATCACTTAATTCAACACAACTAAGAAATGTCCTTAGTCTTTCATGAGGTTTCAACTTACAGTTTTTAATAAATCGGTTGCAATATGCTAACACTCGAATGATTTTATTGAAATTGGGATTGTTAACTACAATCAAATCAATCACTGATGGAGTTGAGGTTAAATTACACACCACACCGTACATTAGTACAGTTTTTGACTTTTTGCATTAGTGCGGTTTTGGCGCTCCTATTTTTTGTTATAAGCGAAAATACTTCGTATATAATTTTGCTGTATATTGTCTGAACAATAATACTAGATACTGCTTTATTTGGCATGAAATACTTGGCAAACGCGAGGGAACGGCAGTGGCCTGTTGTCTTAGCCAATTTATTGAGTTACGTCCAATTTGTAAGGATTTTAAATTTTGGTCAGACAGTTGTGCTGGCAAAAAACCGAAACAAAATCTTATATACGTTTTATGCCTGGGTTTCCAAAAACTAAGGAGCACATCCAAAATGAAGGTGATAGCGTCCACCCCTGTAATGAACGGATGGGAAATAATCAAGAAATTTTCATACCAAAGCAGTGGTACCAGTTGTGCAGAAGTGAAACCACCAGCTTACAAAGTTATTGAAATTAATCTCGAGGATTTTATTGATTTTAAAACGCCGTCTAACAGATTAAACTTTAGCAAAAACAATAATGGGGAAAAATTGTGTACAAGCAAAATAAAACACATTATTACTGATAAAAACAATCCGCAAATATTAAGCAAATTAAGGAGACGATGTTAAGATGACGAAAGTCGTCCAAAGGAATAACTTTGAATATTGAACTAAAACAAGCTTACGAGTCGCCCTTTCCGATAACGAAGGCCAAATACAAAGATTTAATCTAACTCTGTAATAAAAAAAGGATTAATTCGGCATACCGCAGTTTTTATAGAAACCTGCCGCATTCAACTCATAATTTGGAAACTTCGGATGACGAGTAAAAGCCAAACAAGCAATACATTTTTCGTGATGTTCGTATATAATGAATTCCTTATTTTTGAATTTTCTTGTTTTGTGATATTATTTAGTAATTGGAATATTTTTTTATTATTTTGAATATAATTTAATCCAAAATTATTCAACAAAACAATTATAAGCTATTTTATTATCCTTACTATAAATATCTCTCCAATTTAAATTAAGCTTTTGCCGTTTACCAACTAAAAATATAATAATTTCCTGGTTCATTGTATTACAAGTATAGTTTACCACAGTTAGTTATAAGAAAATTACGACCAATCCTATTATATGATTTTTGGGCTTAATTTTCTCTGAAAATGTAAATCTTGTAAATTTTTAAGTGAGATATTTCTCGTAAAGTAAAAGATGGTAAATCCACAGTGTTGTAATCCATTTGAATTGGAAAATCATAAAAATATAAAACAACCATCTAGAGCCGTTAGCGAAGCATTAGCCGAAAAAGCCAAAAAGTATTTAAACCGCGAATTATCCAGACAGAGAATTTGTGGTAAATGCAACATACAATTATACAAATTAAACGATGTGTCAATTATACCAAACCCAGCTTCCGACGTTGCAAGTCAACTTCCATCATCATCTGGGTCTTCTTCAAATCAATCGGAGCCGATATCACTGCCACCAACGGAAATGTTCCGAGAAGGTTATAGGGAAGAGTTCTCTGAAATATGTATACGATGGGGTGGATCACCAGCAAATAAACACAGGCTCATTGAGCCAGGTTATAACCTAAAACAACTAGAAAAAGTAGTAAAACTCACTTGTAAAAATGTGCTACGCATATCGGTTCCAAAAATATCACCAATAGATGAGCCAGATGACGAACATGGGCTCATGAACAATATTATGGAAGCATACAACCAGCAAGGGACATCATACGCAAATCCAATGTTCCTCCTAAATTTGTTACCAGAGAATTGGTCGGTGGCTAAAATTATGGATAAATTTAATACTTCGTAATATATGGCAGAAATGTCGAAAAATCTCATCAAAGACCACGGACATGGTAGCTTCCCAGGACCTAGAAAAACTAGATCTGGAGTCTCTCCTGAAACAATTACATTAATAGATGAATTCTACAGAGGTATGGACGTCAGTCGTCAGCTTCCTGGAACCCACGACTTTGTTAGTGTTCCTGATCTTGTTGAAGGTCACATTAAAAAACAGAAAATGCTTTTTTTATGCAATTTATCCAAGGCATACCAACATTTGGAACAAAATCCAAATCAAAATATTAGATTTTCTAAATTTGCCGAGCTCCACCCAAAAGAATGCAGCTAATAAACCAGGAACTCATAATGTTTGTGTGTGCATAATTCATCAGAATAATAATTTATTATGCCCGGGAATATCAAAAATTTTAAATTGCGATCCTACCATTATGAATGAAAATCAGTTATTAAAGAACATATCCTGTGAAAATTTGATTTAGGATTGTTGTGAAGGTAAGATTTTTAGTTATATTATGCAATTCGAAAATATTTAAAATAGGTCTAAATGGACGTTACTTTTATCTTTGTTTACAGGTAAATGTGGAGAATGTAACAGTCTGGTGTATAAATTAATAGAACAACTGAAAGATGCTGCAAAATCTGGAGTAATAGATGAAGTGACATACAATAATTGGATTTCCGTTCAAAATATATACAAACTGATAAAGATCACGTTTTCAGTTGGCGAAATTGCCGACATTTTATCAGAATCTTCAAAATTCGGCCTAGCCGCACTTCGCAAACATGACTACATAACCAAAGAACAGTCAAGATATCTAATGTCAGTAAAAAGTAATTTACAAGAAGGAGAATATGTAGTGATTTTGGATTTTTCGGAAAATTTTAAATTTGTCACTGACAATGAAGTACAAGCAGCACATTATTTTACACCGCAGGCAACATTATTTATGATCGTAGCCTACTATAAATCAGCAACAGGTTCAATAAGCATACTCTCCTACGCAGTAATTTCAGAAGAAGATACGCATGATACTGTAGCAGTGTACACTTTTCAAACGAAATTTATAAAACTTGTACAAGCAAATGGGGCTGAATATCCAAATCCGACGAAATTATATTATTTTTCTGACGGAGCTGTATCCCAATTCAAAAATAAGAAAATTTTTGTAAACATCAACTATCACAAGGCGGATTTTGGCGTTGACTGCGAATGGAATTCCTCTGCTCCTAGCCATGGAAAGGGACCATCAGATGGTATAGGAGGCACCATTAAGAGGACCGCTAGATTAGCATCATTGAGAACTATTGACGACAGTCTTTTCAATAACCCAGAAGAATTTTTTAAATGGTGTAAATTTATAAGTAACATCAAGTCCGTGCACTTTGACTATGTATCTAAATTAGAATACACATCAACTAAAAAGTTACTAAATAAGAGATTTCGTAATATTAGGACAGTTAAAAATACTAGACAAATTTTTCAGGTAACGCCAAATGCCGATTTAAACTTTATTAATACTAAAATGTTTTCCAAATCAATAATTGTAAATAAAAGTTGTTTATGAGGAAAAATTCTTTCTGTAATATTTAAATGTTTTCTTAATTTGTGCTTGTTGACTCATTTCAAGTATTGTATTAGTGTGTTTTAAAATCATAAAATTAGTGCAGGACCGAGAAATTCTCTAATATATTTAAAATCCTATGGTACTCAAATATGTAACATAAAGTTTTGCTTTTAGACTCATTTGATGCCCTACTTAATTGTGATCAAAGTTATTCCTAGGAATAGCATATGTTTGATGCCTTTTCTTTAAATAGCAAAAAATGAAAATTTTGTAATTTTTCAACTTTAAAGTCATGTAGCAGCCAAACTAGATGCAGTGCAAATATGATTTATAACTTGTTTAAAAGGCTGAATCCCTACCTGTATAAATAGTTCAAGCCCTGTATAAATAGTATTAAGATTTTGGTAGCTGCGTCCTCTAGCGGCAAAAAGCCGTGCGCACATACTCGTATGTCTTGGCATACCTTCGAAAATAACGGTACTCTGAAATATTTTTTTATTTATTTGTTAACCATAAATATTCACATTTCTAACGTAGTTGAAACGAAACCAATATATTATACAGAACGGAAAATATAACATTTTATGTATAGACACAATATTGAAAGTGTGAAAGCTGTTCAAACTGACATATCGAATAACGGAAATGTCTAATGTCAAAATAAAAAACAAAAAACGCTTTTGCATGCCAATATTATATAAGGAACACGAAAAAAAACAAAAAAAAAATAAAATATAAGACTCAAATTTTGAAAATTGCTAAAAATTCCCTGAAATATAATGGAATGACACACACACATATATATATATATATATATATATATATATATATATATATATATATATATATATATATATATATATATATATATATATATATATATATATATATATATATATATATATATATATATATATATATATATATAATTTAATTCATTTAAGTCTTCTATTATATACATTAAACAATAAAGCATAGCATAATGATAAAATAAAGAAACAAAAAAAATCTTGCATTTAATGCAAAATAATGTGATATTTATCTTATCACTGAGAGATATGTATGTATTGTGTATTATCCTTTTTTCCTATTATTAAAGCAGAGAAAATAGGAAAACGTTAGAAAAGTTTATGTGTCGTATTATACTATATACGGGAGGATGATCTTGTGTATATATTTATACATACTATCATCAGATACTCTACAATGACAATAAAATTCTTAGAATGTTATCTTATTTTCTAGTTTTGTTATATAATTTTTTTTGTTCGTTTTATTCAATTTTCTATTTTTTTTTTAGTTTAGTTTAATTCAAACACACAAATGTGAAAATATAAAATAGAAAAAATTGAGTTTCAGTCTCATTTTCTATTTAGGAAGTTTATTTTTCGTATTAGGGATTTTTTTTGTGTGCTTGGTTGGTATAAATGTTTTTGTCTTAAATAAGATTTATTATAACAGTTTTGTCAATATATAAAACTATATATATATATATATATATATGAACGTATCCATACATATACATGGTGTAAGGAAAACAGCCACATCATTTGGTGAAAATGGATCAGTAATATTTCATTTCGAGAGTAGCTAGCCTTTAATATTGAAAAATGATGAAAAATAAAATGATTTAAGATAAAATGGTTAAGATTAAATAATCAATTTTACGATTAGAAATGGGTTTATATATTATATAATGTAGTGTACATAATAACATATCAACTGAAACTTAGTTTTTTATTTATATATAGATGGCATGTGCGAAAACAAGGGCGCCAAAGTATTTATTATTTCGATTGTCTTTTGTAGAAGATACTTGCTGGTTTCGCTGCAATATCTATTAAATATCAATTGCTAAAATTACTTACAGTACCCAATTTCAAGTGTAAAGGATAAATTCCTCTATGGGTAAATTTTTTGTTAAACTATTTATAATTTTTTTTTTAAATTATCTATTTAAAAGATTCTCATAAAATATAGGGTGGGTATTGTTTGTCTGCAATTTAAGCAGATTTATTGATTTTTGTTATATACAAGATATTTTGTTATGACAAATCCTGTAGTTTACCGAAGCCAAGTAAAGTACAATAATCATGAAAAAATTTTACATCGACATTCTTGCAGATTTACTATTCGCTAAATCGCAGAAGTTAAAACAAGTGGTTTTTAAATATCTCTGTGTGCGTGCCTGCAGGCGGATTGACTGGTCAAGGTGAAGCTTTTTCATAAATTAGGAGCTTAGATTTGCAACAATATCGATCAAGATCATTTTTTGAAAATGTAACCGGAAATGGTGTTTTGCGAATTCTGCATATCAAATTTAACAATTATTGATTGAGGAATGGCTAAATTTCTTTGAGAATGGCCTAGTTCAAAAATTCTTGAAAAGTTCATGATAAAATGAAAATTACATCCCATATTCCAAATTTGACAATGATCGGTCAAGAAACGGAAACAACTTTAATATGTTTTAAAAAAATCTAGTTTTTCATCCATTTTCCGGAAAAGTATAGTCCTCCGGCCAATTGGCTAACCGGTTTTAGGACAACTATAAGCGATGGTACTATCATCCGAAAAATTAAATTTGTCTGTTTATAAATCCATGGTCATTAACATAAACCTTTTTTCAAAACCAAAGTGCTGCGCCTATTGCTAACATAAACAGAAATTTTCAACATATAGTCTACATTGCCTACCCGTGTAGAATATTAATTAGGGTTTGCAAACCGGTTTCTAAAAACTACTCTTGTTACTACTAGTTAGTGTATATTGTGCACAGGGATTTTGAATTCAGGACTTTGCTACAAAAATTGAAAATGAACTTGAAATGAAAAATAAAATCAAAACAATTCAATAAATTATCATCAACTTTTGATGAGTGGACAAGCTTACGGGCCAGAAGATAGCTGAGCCTGAATATTTATATTTCCGATATGGAATTTATAAATTTTGGTTTAATCCGCATACACGGAAGTTGTGATTCACATAAAATGAGGGAACTAATTGATTAACGTCTTAACAAATTTGGATTAGTTTTGATAAATGATATTGTGGTCACAACATGTGACGGAGCATCAGTGAAAATTAAATTTGGCAAAGAATCAGAAGCTGAAATTATTCTATGTATGAACCATGGGTTACATCTTGGCGTTAAAGACATATATGTAAGTGGCAGTGAAAGCTTTGAGCACGCATTGCAAGTTTATTCAATTCTTTAAAAAAGTGAATGCTAGAACGTAGAAATATTAATTTAGTATCTTTAGCGAATTGAAGTATTTGAAGGATCCAAATACAAAAAGCAAATCACTAACTCAATCGATAGTTTCTCTGCTATATTCGTCAAAAAAGGAAAGTATGACAATAATAATAATGTTGAAATGTCGCTTAATGATGAACTTAACATGGCTATTGAAAAAGAGTGCGTGCAAAAATTACAAGAAGTCGTTAATGTCAACACGTTTCGAAAAAAATGGGATTTTTTCGAAGCAACACGAAAAAGAATATACAACTTAGAATTGCTTTTCAGTGCCTTACTTACAGTTAAACCGACTTCAACGGACTCAGAAAGAATCTTCTCTGTATCAGGGAATGTTTGCAATAAAATTAGAAGTTAATAAATTGTTTTATTAATTTTTGTAATACGGAAATTAATTTTTATATCTAAATTGAAATTAAAAATAAAAACTATGACAAATTTTTATTTAATGGCGTTTTTTTAGCAGAGTAACACAATAAAGGCGATTTTATTATAGATTAAATTTTTTTCAATTAAAAACACGGTTAACCGGTTAAAATCGGGTTTCACATTGGAAAAAACCGGTTTTACAAGGAACACGGTTATTTGCAAACCCTAATATTAATTAAATACAATACGGGACAACTTCGCATTCCTTGTTTGCATTCCGGTTTACATTTTAAAGATCAAATTTGATGACAGTATAAGGCTCTTAGCAAAAAGTAGTATCTTTGTCAGGAAGTAGAACTTAAACTTAAAATCCTATTTATACATCCTATTTTGATGAACATGGACGATATCTCAGATTATGAAGACGACGAAAGCCAGCCAATTTTTTTTTAATTTTAATGATGGAAATATTGAGATGCCAAAAATCAAATCGAAATCGTTTAGAAGTCGAGCAACTTGCAAATATATAGATGAAAACTTGATTGAAGCAAATGAAAATAATTTTTTGAAAATATTGCCGAAAAACACAAAATTAGAAATGTTTTATCATCCTAGAAGACAATTTAGCATGCAATTAACCAGCAAAAATCAAGTGCAATATAGCAAATTAGAAGCACCTTATAAAATTGACGTATGTGAAGCAGTCCCGAATACCATCCCGAAAACGCCTTTAAAATTTAGGTGTGTTTCTCTGCTAAATCCATTAAAAGGCTTTTCAGCCCGGAAAATAAAACAAGCTCACGCACACACAACAAATTTTAAGTATAAAATTACCTCACAGTGGGGATAAGGGACCTCCCCAGCTGATTTAATATTCGCTTCTGTTAGATTAGGTTTCGGAATCATTCTCATATGTCACCATAAATATCTCCGTTCACAGAGTTTGGCACCATAAGCATTAAGCACACAAATGCTTATTACCTTCCACTGGGGATAAGGGACATCCCCAGCTGATTTAATATTCGTTTCTGTTAGATTAGGTATCGGAATTATGCTCAGATATCGCTGAAAAATTCCCCGTTCACAGAATTTTGCAAATGTAATGGTATATGCCTAATTAATGCACTGACCATTAGCATTAAGCACACAAATGCTTATTACCTTACAGTGAGGATAAGGGATCTCTCCAGCTGATATAATATTTGCTTCTGTTAGATTATGTATCAAAATTATACCTAATCTACCGTTATATCTGCCAAACTCTGTGAACGGAGAAATTTGTGGTGACGTATGAGCATAATTCCGATACCTAGCTCAAGAGAGGCGAATATTAAATCAGCTGGAGAGGTCCCTTATCCCCACTGTAAGGTAATTTTATACTTCAAATTTGCTGTGTGTACGTGAGATTGTTTTTATTTTCTCGGGATGGAATTTTATTTTCTCCATATTTCTTAATTTTTCGGGCTGAAAAGCCTAATAGTGAATTTAGCGGAGAAACACACCTAAAGGAGTTTTCGGGATGGCCGAAACCCATCTTCACATACTTATAAGCTTCACATACTTATAAAATTGGCATATGAAAGGCTTCGGCTGAAATAAGAAGGCGAATGGATCATTTCTAAACGTATTTCACCGACGAATTGTACCAAATAACGACCGGAAATATAAATATATATGTATTACAAAGTGGTTGTTTATTTTGTACTACAGACGCAAATTAAAATTCTTTTTGGGATTCAAGATGTGAATTCCGCTGAGAAAACGGAAAAGCTTCTAAGAAAGCTGCCACTTCCGGTAAATAAATTTCGGCCAAAATTCACAGGAATCGGTATTGTATGAAGTTTCATCCCATCATTCAGCCCACCTGGACTATACAGTGGTCAAACTTTTGTTGAAAAAAAGATTGTTTGTGAAAAATAAATGAGTGCAGGCCCGAGCCTAAGTACACGGCCGCCTGTGTACTTAAATTTTATCGGCCGCCCCTTGAGGTAAAGAAAACTAATTTACTGCCAAATAAAAATCAAGCAATTAAATTTTATTCTTTATTTTCATAACAGTAGCTTAATTTACATAAAACAAGCCCTTCTAGATTTCTTTTATTATTAATTCAGATCCATATTCAAATTGCCAACCATCTGATGTTCTATTGATATTAAATCTAAATTTCCAAGCCGACATAGTTGATCTTAGATAATTTTTAATAATTCTTAACTTTAAGGACGATCTTTCGCCAGTCGCAACGAACTGTTTACTAATGGTAATAAAATACAGAAAACCCACCAAGAACACGATTAATTGGTTCCGTGTTCTTTGAAACCGTGTCGTTCGAATACCGTGTTCTTGGAGGGTTACCTGTACATAAACTACGCACAAATTTGGAACCGTAGACTGCATATTTTCAGGTTCCATTTTTCTTATAGACTCAAAGACCCCCTACACATGACCTCCTACAGACACTTACCTCAAAGAGTAACTACACAATTTTAATTTCGTCAAACATATCAAAACCATTTATGTCAAATTCACTTCTTTGTTCGCCTGAAAGTTTCAAAGTGTGAATCTTTACAGTTTTGCAGTAACGTCTCATCTGATTGTTCTCCAGTATTGTAAATCAAACATATCATTGTATCTCCGAAGTGCTTCGAAACTTTTAAATAGATGTTAATGCTTGACACAAAATGTGAAAATAAAACTTAATTTTAAAATGCGTTTTTGGATCCAAGATTGGTTCATCTATGTTTTCATGGTTGAAATTTCGGGGTTTCGGTTCTTTTCTCACCAATACCATGTTCAGTTCATTATCTAGGTCATTTGCAACACCACGAATTTCTTCAAACTCGTTATCGTTTCTACATTTTGGAAAAAATTGGTTAAGTTCTTTAATGAAGAAAGGCATGCTTTCATATGAGTAGCTTGATTTTGCAATAATACGAGTAAGTTAATCGTAGTAAAAATGTATGCCAAATTGCTATGAAACATATAAATCGATAACTGCATATTTGTAATGATAAACAGTGTACCATATGACTTGTTTTGAAGTCTACTTCTTTCTTATTATTTGAAATGTCAATAAGAGTCACAGATTTGCACAATATGATACCTTAAAGATTTTACGCCATCAATTCGACTAGACTAACGTTTTTCACTTGAAGGTTTTAAATTTAAATTTGACATATATTTTTTATAACAGGCCACCTTTTGGTTGAACTATAGGAAAAATGCGTAAATATTTCTTGTACTATTTTGTACGATATGGTTGCGGAGTCATTAACAACCAGATTCAAACCATGTACAGAACATGGTACCAAAAAAGCTCTTGGATTTAAATTTCAAATTTTTCACTGATTCAACTGCAGTACAGGTACTCCAATACTTGTCAAAGCGTTAAAGGGTTGCTGCCATACAATTAAAAAATTTCGATAGATTTTAGAAAAATTAAAAAACCCTTATTTTAATTTTCAACCAATACCCGTTTTTAGTTAATAATTTAAAAAAATACCTGACTGAGTGTTTTACAACCTTATTTTTTACCAACTAAATGGCACAGTGGTTAAAGCTCTGGCATTTGAATCGGGAGGTACTGAGTTCGAACCTCGATTGGGGCAGGATTCAAAAGGAATTTTAATCAACAAATTACGATCTGTGACGAAATGAAACACATCTTTGACAACCTGTCAGAGTGCAAAACTCATGGGCCGACCCATCTTCCATGCCAGTTCCAAGCTGGTGATGAAATCGGACCTATAACCGTACGTTCTCGAATTGGCCAACACTGGCGAAAAATTAAGGACGGAAAAAGCAAAGCGCGAAAGAGTTGGGAGAGCCTTGGCCCCAAAACAGATTGCAGGATAATAATAAAAAAAAACTTATGTTTTTGAAATGGCCTAGTTTCGTTTATTTTGACCAAAACCACATTTCTTTTAACGTTCATGTTAGAATTCCAGTGACTTGAGAGGAATTCATAAATCACTTTATGCATTTACAATGTGCTGTCTTGAAACAAACTATTTAAGTCCCGTTTTCTATTATAAAAATTGAGATTTTGAAAAGAAGGATTTTGAAAGGCGGGATTTTGTAAAGCGAGATTGTTAGTTTCGGCATGTTGAAAAGCAAGCACACATGTTACAACCAAAACATTTGAAAGATCGAACCGGTATTTTTGCTCAATTGGCAGGTATTTTTTCGAAATTATTATATTTTCGAGAAGAAATTACCAAATAAACCTCCAGTTAGTCATAACAAGTTACTCATTTGACCTTTAAAACTATGTTATATAGAGTTTATTAATGAACTATTATCAATAGCAATATCTTGAAATATATATCTTGAAAACAAACTTTCTCAGGAACTCGAGCTTTCTCCAAAAATACCAATATAAACCATGGTAAAATTAATTTTTGAAGCTTAATAACTTTTGCGGGAGGAATAGTAGGAGAAAATTGATTGAGAATATTTTATAGGTGCCTATTGCCGGAATATTAAAAAGGTAAACGCGCAATATCGCGATAAGTAGGACTTATCATTCTAATATCGCTCATTCAGTTTAAAAAAATTGAACGTAAACTTTCAAAATTTTAGAAAACGCCAATTTGATTTAGAAATATCTAAGATAGCAACACACTTTGTCACTTTGAAAAAACAATGGAAACAGCTACTAAAAGCAATATTCCATGTTTTTCATGAACTGTTTACGTACTCTATCAATTATCGACATGGTTTACGCTAAAATCAATTATCTACACTACTTTCGACACCAACATGCAGATTCCGAAATTCGCGTAGACGCACAATACTAGCTTAGACGTAAGAGAGGTTTGAATGTACATTATAATGTTCACCAGTAGTGATTCGATTAATTTTGATTCAATTGCCACCGAACGATTTCTTCTAACTTTTTTAAAAGTAAATCATAAGTGTGACGTTCTCAAAACCACATAGCCTTAACACATTCGCGTACATTCACTGCAATTGCAGTATATCCATAGCTTTCCAATGGGTCACCACTGCTATTACAGTACAATTTTATTTTCTGTTTGTATTTTCATTGTTTTGTTTTATGAGAATTAGCTCTTCTCTTAACATTATCAAAATATACAATCTGTACTTTCTCGCTTTCGTTTTAGTGCCATGAAATGAAGTACATTGTAGTGCCTATATTTCTGTGTTACTCTGGCAAATTAACGTCACAACTGCAAATGCAGTGGTGACTTCCATATAAAAGACGTTAGCATACAAAAAAGTGTCGGTTTGAGCAGACCTATTTTATTGGTGTTTTTTTTATTTATAAATATTGTAAAATGGACAGCTATGAGGAGAAGCAACGGCGAATATTGGCTTTATTTGAAGAACTGGATACTGGTGGTTTCGCAGAATAAATTGACTTCTCTACGGATGATAGTCTTGATGATCCCGATTATATCGACAAAGGCAGTAGCAATTTTGGATTATGTTTCACAAGAACCAGGCGAACATATGGAAGAGGGAAATATCGAAGAACTTTGGACATCAACCGTAGCGGAGATACAAAATTTTGAGTTCAACGAAAATATGGTAGCTTGCCAAATAAGTGGGAATTCGCCGAGGGAGGTGTATCACATTTTTTTGGTGATGAGTTGTTCAAATTATTATTAGATTCAATTAAAGTGTATGGCGAAAGACAGTGCAGTAAAGAGCGCAAGACTCGATTTTCGAAAACTGGAAAATTCAAGCCAGTTGATATATCTGAAATGTCAATATTTATTGGCCTTTCTCTTTTGCAAGGGCAATTGAAGCCACCGAAAATACGAAACCTTTTTTCGTGCCATTCATTATATCATCACCCAGTTTTTCCAAACACCCTGTCAGGACGCCGATTTGAGCAGATTTTGAGATGTTTGTACATTTATCCACAATTAGGCGAAACTCACTTAAATAAATTAAATTCATTTATTCATTTATTTAATCAAAGGTGTCAGGAAGCAAATCAGCCGAACCAAAGTCTTTCATTGGATGAGTCAGATTACATTTTAAGAAATATATTAAAAATTAAAAAGCAAAGTATGGATGGAATCAAGTTTTATGAGCTTTGTGATGAAACTGGCTATGTTTTCAATTTGCAAATATATGGCGGAAAACAAAATTTAAATCCTTTAGTTTCAAAACTTAATTCGCTCTGTTTACGTTTGATGGCTCCATATTTAGGAAAAGAGCACATGTTGTTCATGGACAAATATTATAACAGTGTAACATTGTCCAACATTTTTTGCTGTTTCATAGAATATATATACTTGTGGTACTCTACGTAGCAACCGAAATGGGAACCCGAAAGAGCTAATCCAAAAGAAGCTTAAAAAATATGAACACATTTGAGTCAGAAAAGAGCGGAAGAAGCCACAATATATTACTCGGGTTCCGGAAACCCGTCAGATGGTATAAAAAATTGTATTTCATATATCCGTATTTAATTCCTATTTTATTTACAAAAATTTTTCCAAAAATAACGTTCCTGTAATTCAGTTCGGGAATCACTTATATGTTCCGTCCTCAACATTGAAAATACGAGCAACGGACATCGTCGACCAGCAAACCTAATTGTGGATAGCCCAATAATGTCAAAAAATACATTTCCATCCGGCGAACATTCTTTGAAAAACAATTGTTTACTCAAAAATTGGAAAAGATAAACCTATTTTTGCGATTGCAAATGTTGCACACGGGCCAAAAAGCGAAAAGAAACCGCATATCAGTGCAAGCAATGTCCCGATAATCCTCCTTTATGCTTGGAGTTTTTCGAAACGTGGCGTTTCGTTTTGTTTAACTGTTAAATGATTTTGTTATTGGTAATTTAAATTGAAATGTCTCTTCGTTACCTTTGATTAGAATGTTTATTTCAAGTTATTAATTTTCAATAAACGACTGAACGAATTGTGGTTTTGATTACACTTCAAATGCAGTATTGCTTTATTACACTCCACCCAATGGGTCAATTACTGTATTTGCAGAATTACTACTAAACCAGTAGTTTTCTATAGATGAAAATAATTACCATAGGGCGTCACTACTACATTAACAGTACTGTTTGCGAAAAAAGTTAGCAATTGCAGAAAATTCCTAAAAATATTTAAGACACGAAACTTCAATCAGATTTAAAATGTCATCAATAATATCGAAGTTATGGCATGTGACATTCTGAGTAGTCACCGTGTAAAAATGGTGTGCGCGAATGTGTTACTCCGAAAAATGTTGTGCACTTTTAGCGTGTGAAATTTAAATTTAATGTTTGTTCAAATACGAGTTGTATGGATATAACCGATATATCTGTCCCAAGGCCCAGTAAGGCAGGAGTGTGACGATCTCAAAACCACATAGCCTTAATCCGACAAATGTACACTTTTAGCGTGCGAAATTTAAATTTAATGTTTGTTCAAATACGAGTTGTATGGATATAAACGATATATCTGTCCCAAGGCCCAGTAAGGCAGGAGTGTGACGATCTCAAAACCACATAGCCTTAATCCGACAAATGTATACTTTTAACGTGCCAATTACCTTTATCGTGCCTAATGTAATTTTAGTTCGTTCATGTTCTGTTGATATAAAATTCTTTAAATTAGAATTTAATTATTGTATTAAACGTGATTTTTAATAAATTCTGAGCTCGGATAACTTCACACAAGAGTAAATGGGATTTTATTGATTAGTGTTGCCTGATGCAATTATTTTATTTTCGTGCGATAACTTCACATACGTCGGAAAAAGCAAACCGCGAAAGAGTTGGGAGAGCCTTGGCCCCAAAACAGATTTCAGGGATAATAATAAAAAAAACTTATTTTTTTGAAACGGCCTAATTTCGTTTATTTTAACCCAACTCCACAATTTCTTTTAACGTTCATGTTAGAATTCCTAGATTTTGAGTGGGCTTCATAAATCAATTTCTACAATGTACTGTCTTGAAACAAACTATAAAAATCTCGTTTTCTATTATAAAAATTGAGATTTTGTTAGGCGGAATTTTTAGTTTCGGCAGGTTTGCAGGATTGAACAACAAAAATGTTCAAATTTTAAACATAGCTAAGCCGTCAATTAATGGGCTCAAGTTGTTTTATTAAAATAAATTTTATTTAATAAGCGACAATAACAAATTGTTTGCGATAATTTTAATTTTAATTACTGGAGCTAATATTTTTTATCTGCCGGTAATTTGGCTCAATTGGCAGGTGACACTTGGTTTAGTTTAGTTCGGATATTTTTCGAAATTATTATGTTTTTGAAAATAAATTTCCAAATAAACCTCCAGTTGCTCATAAAAAGTTACTCATTTGACCTTTAAAACTATGTTATATAGAGTTTATTAATGAAAATATTTTTTTTAAATATTTCAATATATTTGCAATATCTTGAAATATATATCTTGAAAACAAACTTTCTCAGGAACTCGAGGATTCTCCAAAAATGCCAATACAAACCATGGTAAAATTAATTTTGAGACTTAATAACTTTCTTCAGGAGGAATAGCAGCAAAAAATTGATTGAGTATATTTTATAGGAGCCTATTGCCGGAATGTTAAAGCGCAATATCGCGATAAGTGGGACTTATCGTTCTAATCTCACTCATTTATTTTTATAAAATTGAACTAGAAATCACTAAGATAGAAACCACACTATGTGATTTTGGAAAAACGGACAGCTACTAAAAACATATTCCGCATTTTCTATGATTTGTTTACATTCTCTAACGATCGTGTTGATTCTCAACACCAACATGTAGATTCTGAGATTCGCGTAGACGCACAACACTGGCTTAGAGTGTAAGAGAGAGTTCGATTAATTCTGATTCATTTCTAACTCCTACCAACTTCCATATTGCCTGCCATTTTTAACTTATCCTAGTAATACCTATTAGCTGTAATATCCTCTGTTACAACTATTATTTTGCAGGTATCGCTATTTATTATTATACATAGATTATTTTTCCATTAGTACTGAGTGCCAACGTATGTGGGAGTGGGAGATGATCGGCCCGAAAATTTGACATAACCACGTTGAAAATCATTCCGAATATTAATAAATCTTTTAAAAAATATTTGTGTTATTTTTTTTTAAAATCGTGAAAGTAATTTTAATATTTTTATAATTTACTAAACCATTCCGTTGGTATAATTCCAAGATCTCCAAACCAGCGTTTTTAATTATACACGAGAATCGAAAAAAAACTAGAACCACAACAATTTTTTTTAAATTCTTAATTCGTTTGCAGAAATAAAAAATAATTTGTTTATTATTTAAATTAATTACATTCGCTTTAATTATTTAAAGTGTATAATGTGTTAACGTTTTATTTTTTTTTACATTTTGGTTGAATTAGTTGGATAATTAAGGGAAAAACTTTCTGTTTTCATCCACCCCTTCTGATATTAATAATAAGTTTTGGTTTTTCTTTCGTTTAATCCTTTTTCGTGTTTGATTGTTGTTGACCTATAAAAATTTTTCCCTCTACGTTTTAATGTAAGCTGAAATCAAAATTAAATTGAGAGAGAAGTTTTAATAAAAAAAATAAAAAAGAAAACTAATTAATAATTTAAATTACTTTTTTTCGAATAAAAAAAATTCTGTGCTTACAGCAAGCTTTTTATTAGTCAAAAAAGAAAAATATGAAAAGAAGGAACATAAATTTCTGTAAAATCGAAAAATTTATTAAAACTTTTTTATAATTTTTTTATAAATATTTTGGTTTTGAGCTTTTGACCAAAAACGAAGAATAATGTTGAACGAATAATTTGTGCTTGGTATGTTTAAACGATTTAAGTTTTATTTATACTTTATAATATATTCTGTAGTTGTGTATATATTTATACGGATGTGTTTAAAATAGGAAAAAGCTTAATTACCTTTTCAAATCACCATATTAAAATTTGGTAATTATCATCATAAAGTTTTAATGGGTGCTGAACTAAAAAACTGTTTGCGTTGAAGATAATTTTTTATACCGTGATTAGATTGACTCCATGTCCGCTTTCGTACATAATTTTAATAATAATAATGTTTTGATTAGTTTGGCCTGCTTATACCTTAAAATAAATTATTCTAATTTATAATATAAAGGATAACCAATTTCAAATATTACAACTAAATTTTGTACTTCTGGGAAATTTTAAAAAAAATTCAATTCGTGTACCACAGCTTAAACTACAAACCATCATCACGTTAAAATATGACTACACGAACCTGTAGCGGTTACGATATTGCAACCAAATAGTATAATCGAATGTATCGCAAATGTAACATCACGCAAGCTCAACTCAATTAGTGGCACAACTCTAAATCGTCTCCCGGTTGTTTTTCCGCGTGTAACTGGTAAACAACATAAACGGTGGCCTGTTTTCAAATGTTCACACATGTTGTTTACCATAATCCATGATAAACAACATGTTTACCAAAATTATGAGACAAGAGCGACATGACGAATACCTTCAAAGCAAAACTATCAAATTTATGAGAATTCCGTTTGTGCTTTTTAAATTTAACGAGCTGGAAAATATCAATTTTCATTGCTAATGAAAACTAAATAGTTTTTTTTTTATTTAAAGTTGACAAAATTCTCAGAAAGTAGATTGTAACCTCTTATTAAAAATCTAAATTTTTAACAAACAATTAACTTTAATAAAAATTGCTTTGATAGGTGGATCTCAGGTAAAAATCGCAGGGTGCCAAATCATGAGAATACGGGGAATAGGGAAGCAGTTCATAGCCCAAGTTGTTCATAATTGGTCCATATTTGTCATAATTGTCGTGATCAAACAGGATTTTTTTCATTTATGTTCCAGATAGTCAGAATGAATTTTACTGTCCCAGCCGACTGTTAATTTTTCGGATGCTATGAAACACTTCCATTATCTTTCGCTCAATATTTTGATTTATCCTAGGCCCCTGCTGTGTAATAATCTATTAAGGTTTCATCGACGATTACAAACCAGCACAAAAACTCAATTCGTTTGTGCATGAACATCTCCAGATTATCTTTAAAAAATTAACTTTTTCTAACTTTGGCTGATAGGTGAGCACGTTCGGCACCCATCGCTATTCACATGGCTTTTCTTTGTTAAAACAATATATAAAATGTTATGCACACGTTCAGTTGAGATGTTTGCCATCTTAACAATCTCACGCACGAAACCGGTAGGTAATACGTTAGGTAATATTCCAACTGCTCAGTTGGCTAATCCACTCTGGATTCATACGAAATTCAAAAATGTCAAGATCACCAAACAAACTCACTTCGCGACTCAGCAAGAAAACGAATTCAAGCAATAAAATGAAAATAGAAAAAATGACAGTACAACTTAGCAACAAAATCGCTAATTAAATTGCTTAAGAAAACCAATCTGAAATTCTGGAAAAACCTAATCACATACTATTCATAAGAAAACAGCACATTTGCCTGTATTAACGCTAAGTTTGATATAGATGATGAAGAACTACTAAGCAAAATTGACTATAAGCATCAAACGAAGCAACGACCAAGAGAAAAACGAAAAACAGAATTCTCATCAGAAAATGGTGACCATTCATAAGCAAAAGTTAATGAAACTACCAGTGAATGAACCACAACAATACCAGCAACAAGAATGTCGCAGGGTTACAATAAGGCAAAGACGGTACCTCTAATTAAAGTTATTGGGATTTTAGAGTTAGCGAATATTCAAGATCTTCTAATGAATCTGTTTCCACAAACCGTTACTATAAGCCGTTCGTTTCACACCCCCTAGTCCCATCAAAAACTCTTCACAATTGAGCTAAAGTTGATAGGCATTAAAGTCTATCAAATTTCCATAGTAAGGGCTATTAGGGTTAACTAGAGCGTCGAAACGTACAATAAATGTGCAAAAATTTGAGATTTCAAAATTTTGTCAAATTACACCCGCGTAGTTCCATTAGAATTATTTCACAATTAAGCTATAGTTATCAGGCATTAAGGACTATTAAATGGCCACAGTGGCAACAGTGTGGATTAATTTTTATTGAGTATTCAGAGATATTGAACTACATAAATATAGCCAAATAACACCCCTGTAGCTCTGTCAGAACTTTCTCCCAACTGGAGTAGAGTTGACAGTCATTAAGGCTCATCAAAAAGCCTTAGTGGCTGCATTCAAGTTTAGTTCAACCTAGAACACCTGACCATTCTATGAATTTGCAATAAATTAAATTATCCAAATATTGTCAAATTACACCTCCGTAGCCCGAACAAAATTTCTTCACAATTAGAATAGATTTAACAGAGATTAAGGCCACTAAAATAGTGGCATCAAAATAGAATCGCCGGAACGTTCAATAAATCTGCAAGAAAGTGAAATATAAAAATCTGGTCACATGATACCGCCTTAGCCCCGTCAGAATTTCTTCGCAATTAAGCTAAAGTTAACATGAAATTATGTGCCTATCAGATAGTAATAGTGCATTTCGCAAAACCATTCAATCAGTTTGGAAGAAATCTATCTATCGAAATCTTGTCAAATTTTACGCTAGTAGACCTTTTAAAATTTCTTAACAATTTTACTTTCAAATGGTCTTAGTAACATCAAAGAAAATTTAGGTTAACCCAGACCGTCTGATTATTCAATTTCGCAAAAAATTTAGCAATCGAAATCTTGTCAAATTACATTTCTGTAAACCCATCAGAATTTCTTCACAATTAGGCTAGAGTTAACACTCACTAGAGCCTGTCAAATAGTAATTGTTGCTTTTATGTGAATATTGGTCAACCTCAAACACCGGATCATTCAACAATAGGGCTGGAGTTAACAGACATTAATTCCTAGCAAGTGGCCATTATGTTATGAATGCGGATTAAGGTTAACCTAGATTACCGGATCATTGAATGGTTTTGCAACAAATTGAACAGTCGATATCATGTCATATTACATCTCCGTAGGCGCATCAGAATTTTTTGAGTTAGAAGGAGTTAAACCATAACCAGACCATAGTAGTATCACTACTGAATTGAGTTAATTTAGAGCGACATGACAAATCTTGTCCAATTACACATCCGTATCCTCATTATAATTTCATCACAATTGGGCTTCATTGCGGATTTAGATTAACCTAGAGTGCCAAACCATATTGAATGAATTTTCAAGAAACAAAACTATCGAAATCATGTCAAATTACACCTTCGTAACCCGGTTAGGATTTCTTCACGAATTTACGTTAGCCTAGAGCGTCGGACTATTCAAGAAATTGAGAGTTAAATGTATTAAGTTCCATCAAATGGCCATAATAGCATAACTGCTATTTGCTGGTAAAACTTTCGGCTGAATTATATTGATCACCGTTATCGTATTTATTTTCACCTTTAATAGCAAACGGAGTGATGTTGAAATCGAACAGTCAAATATTTCCCCTAATTGGAATTTGGCTCACAAACTGACTAATTACGATGCTTTGCATTTTAGTTTATTTCTCTATGCGCCGTACAAGACTGGTGGTCCTCATGGAATCGTTCCTGTTGAACTACAGCATGGTTTCGCTTGTTTAAAGGACCACCTGCTAAATTTATTTCTGGCATGCGTGGCAGGTTTGTCTTTATTCCGAATTTATGGAGATGATGCCAAGACGTTTTAATACATAAAGCCAGTATATCTGATTATTCGGACCCTAAGAAGTTTCGCCCACTCAATGCAACATCATTATAGTACTGGAAAATTTTGCGAAACTGCGCTGCCTGAACTCGCTACTGTTTAATTGAAAAATCCTATTTAACCACGATCTCAAATGCTTGTCGCAAATTCAGTATTGACAGTACCAGTATGAAAAAGTATCGAGTTTCAGCTGAAAGGTTTCTCTATTGCAGTTAATGTTGCATATTTTGTATACATGCTTTGATTGATTGTTTGATTAGAATGTACGGCCAAGACTAAGCAGGGATCTCGGATACGCAGGGCCTACCGTACTCCCTTTTACATAAAACAAGATAAAGGGTTAGCAAAGGTTGTTAAATATGATAGACCTGACCCGGTTGCAGACACCTAAGTAGTGAATAGTAAGTAAATTGTTAGTTAAAAATGTAATGTAAGGCGATTAGCACAAGACAGCAAAATTATTTTTTGCTTTTTTTTGGATATAAATAATCAGTAATCAGCATCTTAAATTATTTTATTAATTAAGTTACTTCATTATTATGATTGATTGATCTGTTGAGCAGTAGAACCAAGTACCAGCCAGCATGTGTTGGACAACGCCTGTCCGATTCCTACAGGTTGCTTACCCATGATAAGGGGGAAGGGTAGGAAAGGTTTTATTTGTTTCTGAAGAGCGGAACGACCCGATTTCAAACACCCAGCGATAATTTGACACAAGATAACACAACTCCAATCTACTAGAAATAGTATATAGGTTAAATAGATTTAATGGTTTAACACCCATTAGCCTAATAAACAATATAGAAATCCAATTAATTTAAAAAGTATCAATACCAATCAACGCAACATAACAATTCAACAGTGAGTCCTTTATTAGCTCTATCTGCAGCTCGAAAATTACCTGAAATTAGTAAATCATTAACTCCATTTTATTCTGCCAGTGTAAACAGGATATTTGCTGCAATGGTACACATTACAACAACTATCAATGAAAACAGCAACTGTAAACTAATTATTGGGTTAAATTATATGAATTACAGAAACGCAAAATTAACACTTCATTCTGCATGTTGACCCATTCCAAACTCTTAAATACGTCAAACTGCTATTATAATGCTTAAACTAAGTTTAGAGTAAAGTTACGCCAAAGCCCCTAATATGGCAATCTGAACACAACGAATGGCAGTGCCCATTCCATAAAATTTGCAAAATAAGTTCACAAGGTCCTATCAAAATACTCTTAATTGAAACCATTAACTTGACCCCCCCCCCCCCTACATGAGGGATACATGATACTACCAACCTTATCAGACTCATATCCTGAGTCAAAATTTGATCAACAAGACGAATTACAACCACCATCACTCACTCATGATATTATTCCCATTACCAGAGACCCCACCACACTCAACCCAGTTTTAAAGAATTAATCAATTCACTAAGTATAGTCAGCTTAGAGCCAAATCCGGTAAAATGCACGACACTTACATGAGATCCAGCTTCATCCCGCGACCCTCACCCCAGTCCCGTTCCGGCTCGAACTAACCTCACCCGTGTTGACACAATATTATATCTAGACACATATTCAAGCTCAAACCTAAGTTGGCTATACTCCATTCGAACTCGCTGATAAAAACAAAATTTTATAAAAAAAAACAATTTCCTTTTAATACAGCTTTTAATAGAATACTGTAATACTCACCACCACATCCCATGGACCAATATGATCGCGCTTATTTTGTGGAAGGCACCCAGTCGTGGTTTTCCCCAGTGTGAAGACACCCTGCCAGAGTTCCCCCAGTTTCCCGAGACAACCAATTTTCACCAAGCCCTCGTTTATTTTCGACTATTGGAGGTCGCCGTATAGCGCCACTGCTTCCGGATGCTAGGAGCAGCCTTCCCGTTGCCACTGCGCCGGTCCAAATAGCTAGTAATAGTTAATCGGTAGCTCAGCAGCGACGCTTGGTCCCTCAAAGCATTGATATTTCATCGAACGGTTCCTTGTGCTTGTCTATTCAACATAGATGACAGTTTGCACCTTATATGAGTATGGCAAGCACAAGATCACTGTGCATCCCGGCACCTCTGAAAGATCCAACGTCGGATATGCTGGTGGAGCGCTTCTAAGACACCATGACGCTTCCATCATTCGATCGCCATGTTACTTTGTGGATTCTGTTATTTAGGAAAAACGTGCTTGATACAACTATGTTGTACATTATTGGCAGCACGATGACGCTTCGGCAGTTTTTCTTACTAGTTAGGTGCAGGCTGTTAGTACCGATGTGCGATGTATTTTCTGCACTCCCACCGACCTCCGCATTAAATTCGCCCACGATTATTTCAATATTGTGATGCGGCATACTATTGATGACCTCCTCTAGCTGTACAAAGACTAGATCCGTGACGTTATTCGATTCATCTTTGGTGGGTGTATGTACATTAGCGATCGCGATGTTCAAATGCTTTGTGTGAAGTTCAACCGTGCATATCCGCACGTTGATAGGGCGGAAGTAGATGATATAATGCTTCACATGCCGATGGAAGAGGAAGCCAACTTTAAACTCTCCGCCACTCTGGCGGCCGTTGCAATGAAGAGATTAACCGTTTGTTGTATCATGGATCCCACTTCCAGACCATCCTACCCCTACAGTGCGGGCTTGGTTCAAAAGGTTCTGCATGTGTGAAGATGCCAAGCACGCACCATGTTCCCATTCCCAAACTCATGACGCATCCGATACTGCAATCCGAGGCTCCTGACTAGGCTTCACAACCCAACTGTTTTTATGAAAGAATATTTTTGGCCTACCGCTCAACCCGCTTGTCACGTATGTGGGTCACGCATTGGTGAGAATCTCAAGGCGCCCAGTCCCACCTTGAACATATTTATACAACGAGCCGCCTGATACAAGCAGACTCCCGTCACAACCGCGCCAGATTTTAAATTTTGTAATTAAATAGTTATCTTTTAAACGTAATTTACGTGCACCAAACTGCTAGGAGGGTAGAACTCTTACATTTGATACAAGAAATTAAAACAACGAGATTAGAAATAATATTATAAATGTACATGTACTCATACCCCATTTAAATGTCGCCTAGTTTTGATCACAAATTGATCACAATTACAGGCAACTGTTACCAACTGGTAAAACAAAAATGTTATCTCTGTATCCAGATAACAATTTTGTTACAATTAAAATAACAATTATAATGTATTGTATTGTTTCGGATACGAGAGACTTAAAAACTATTTCTAATAGTTACATCTGATAGCCAAAAGACAACAATACAAAATATTTATCTCCAGTGATTATTATATCAAAACATTATTTGTACATAGAACTATTGTTCTACAATTATTATTATTTTATTCATGTAGTATAATCTAAATTGCACGGAAATTAAATGAATATTTTATGCAAAATATAGAGAAAATTTATTTTAATATTTTATTAATATTATTATACAGGGTGTCCCAGAATTGAACGATCAAACGAAGCGTGGTGGTAGGGGAACTCATTTCCAACAAAACAGTTAAACAAAGTTTTTTCGAATTGTTGATGGTGCAAAAGTTATTCCACTTTTAGTGTTTTTAGTGCATGCGCACCCACCAAAAAATTAATTTAAAAAAACCAAAAGTTCTTTTGTTTAACTTTCTCTTTTAATAAGATAAAGAACAGTGTGCCTTTTCAATAACATAATTTTTATAAGCTGTATCATCGTCTGTCAAATAAAAACAATGGATTTGTAAAGTTTCTTTGTCTTTAAAATTTTTTTGTTGATGTTTAAGTGGCGCCAGCGGGAAAATAATGTACTGCAGAAAGTTGACACACTATCAGAAAAATATGCAACACAATAGTCAACAAAATGTTTTTTAATTTTTTTTTTTAAATATTATAGTAAGTGTTCGAAGTGTCCACCATTTGCCAAAATACGTAATCGGCATCGCCGTATAAAATGTTGCTTAATTCGTCGAAACGTACGTTCGTTACTTTTAATAATATTCGACGCTTCGATTATACGCTGCCGCATCTCCTGATTGGTCTGGTTTACTATTTCATAACCCAGCTCATTATAATAATCGCACAGAAAAAGGCTAAAGGAATAAAATCAGGAAACCGCAGTGGCCATCCAATGGCTCCCTCTCCTTCCAATTCAGCGGCTTGGATATTTTACGTATAGGTGTTGTCTCACTCTTTGTGCATAGTGAGGGAGAGAAAAACACATTCTGCATTAGTGTCATATTTTTTCTTTTGTCCACTGGCGTCATTTAAACATCAATACAAAATTTTGAGAAACAAAAAGACTTTACATAATCATTATTTTTATTTGACAGAAAATAATGTAACTCCAAAAATGATGTTATTCGAAAGGCACACTCTTGTAGATCGTATTAAAAAGAAAGTTAAACAAAAGAACTCTTGGTTTTTTTAATTAATTTTTTGTAGGTGCGCATGCACTAAAAACACTGAAATTGGAATAACTTTTGCACCAACAGCAATTCGAAAAAATTTTACTAGGCTGTTTTTGTTGGAAATGAGCTCCTCTATCACCGTGTTTCGTTTGATTACAATTCTCGCACACCCTGTATATCCATGTTTTTGAAACATTATTTCGAGCAAAATTTTTTTCAATGTTTTTGTTGCATATCCTTTTTTTCTAATCCATATTACATAAAAACTCCTAGAACAAAATTTTTAAGATTATACAAGTTTCATGTAGTGTATTTTTAATAAACTTAAATTTTTTATATAGAAACTATCTTGTTTTGGAATTCATGATGTCAGTTGTAATAAAGGATGGAATTTTGAAATGATTATTATTATTTTCTGTGTTCAGGTTTTTTTGTTTGCTCCTTTTCTGCTCGATTTCTGTATATTGTGTTTTAAAAGGATACAAATGACCTGATTCTATCGTCTTGTTCATCTTATAAATGGATACTTTCCTGTATGTGTTGTATTCTTTTGATTTAGAATATTAAAGTGGATTTTGTATATACTCGTATATTTAAACATTTAGGAAATTATTTAAATTTAGAAATTTTGTAAATGTAGTATACCACAGGTGGTTTCAATTCAAGTAACTTATTCATCCGTGTAACATATATAAATAATGACGGTATATAGTTATTTATGTACAAACATTTATATAACCAAATTTAGTTACACTATGGGAGTATAAGTTTAGCGAAATAATTTTGTAGGTCCATTAAAAATAACACGAACTGGTAATTTGACTATTTGACAGTGTATTGGCTCTGTTAATATCAACAATTTTTATTTTAAACAGGAAACTACTAATTCTGTTTCAAAAAGAATAACAGCAATTGGTATTGTCGTATACCAATCAAATAAAATTGTATGTGTTTGTATTTATACTGTTAAACACAGTGTTTAAAGTAATTCTACCAATTCCATTTGAAATTTAATAGCTTTTCCATGTAAATGGAGTACACGGTTATGATTTTTATTTTGCGAAAATGTCAATGAATGCGATGCCACATACACAAATCCACGGACGACTTCTAAAAACAGATTTGGCATTTATGAATTAATTGCAGCTTAGCTTGACTTAAATTAATGAGATAATATGTAACATATCTCAGATTAGTAGCCAAAATAATAAATTTAAAACTATTTACCAATTTTAATTGAAAAATAATCATTTTTCTATTTAGCCGTTTCTAGAAACGATTTTTGCCCGGAACAGTATAATTTTACACGTGAACGAACGCTAAAAATCTAAAAACGAATTCCAAACTCATCCAAAAATTTTAAACGATTTTTTCTGTGTTGTATTTTTAAACAGGCGTAATCTGAAGATCCAATTTCGATCTTTCTTCGCAGCAATTGCGGCCGTATCTTGCTAATAACTCGCCGAATGTGGTGTTCCAAGTGTTCAATCATCTCAGGATTATCGGCGTAGACAAGTGACTTAATATATCCCCAAAGAAAATAATCTAATGGAATTAGATCACAGGATCTCGGTGGCCAATTAACTGAACCATTACATGAATTAGTCTTTGATCAGATGTTTCTTTATAAAGTAGTAAATTAATTATTCCACGCTATGTGGCATGTGGCATCGTCCTGTTCGAGCCACATTGGGATACCAAAAAGTTAGCAATCATGTCTCTGTATACCGTTCATCGTTGACTATAATATTCCACCCATCATCGTTTTTGAAGACGTACGGACCAATGATTCCGCCGGCCCATAAAGCGAACCAAACAGTGATTTCCGCTAGGTGTATTGGTGTTTCAAATTATGTTTAGAAAATCAACATCAATATCAATTTGTGCCCATTGGCAACGTCCCTTAAGCTAGCAGAACCCATACAGCAGAACATTACAAGATAGTATAAATAATTATAGGCTAATAATAGGCTAATTAAATGCTCTATTAACATTTTCGGCTCCACCTTTTCCAACTAAAACGATGGGTTCTGCTAGCTTTAGAAGAAGTTAGCGGAACCCATATCAAAAAATGATTTAAAAACAATTGAAAAATTAAAGGTTAATTTTAGGCTAATTAAATGCCCTATTTAAATTTTTTTATTCTGCTCATTCTAGAAAAGGCTTTATCACTCCAAAGCTAGCACAACCCAAATCAAAAATCGGACCAAAACCGAAATTAGATCCCAAAACAAGATCAATTAACAAACGAATAATTTTAGGTTCATTATGGTCTAAATAAATACCCCATTAGAAAATTTTGGGCTCTACTCCTTTTTGACCAAACTTCAGGTCATTTAATCTAAATCTAGCAGATCCATGCTAAACAGCTCGCAGCTTTAGATTAAATGACCTGAAGTTTGGTTAAAAAGGGAGTAGAGCCCAACATTTTTAATGGGGTACTTATTTAGACCATAATGAGCCTAAAATTATTTGTATGTTAATTGATCTTGTGGATTGAGTTCTAATTTCAGTTTGGTCCGATTTTCTATTTGGGTTCTGCTAGCTTGGAAGTGATAAAGCCTTATGCTTTTTCTAGAATGGGCAGAATAAAAAAATTTAAATAGGGCATTTAATTAGCCTAAAATTAGCCTTTAATTTTCCAATTGTTTTTAAACCATTTTTTGTTTTGGATTCTGCTAGCTTAAGGGGCGTCATTGGCCTAATTGGTGGCGTGTGCGATGGTCGGAAAGCTTTAATTCTTGCAAAAGTTAAATTTTGTTAGCACGTAAACCAAGATCCTTAGATAAAATCTTCCATAAAGTAGATGAACACATCTTCAGTTGCTGAGGACGACGTCGAATTGATTGATTTGGATCTTCCTCAATGCTACGCTGTACAGCGTCTATCGCTTGTTCAGTATTATCATATAGAGCATACGTGGTGCAAAAACGATCCATAGTTGGCGAGGCAAAACAAATGTACGCATGAATTTTCTGTAATTAGATGTGTATGTGGCAGCGCTTTAACGTGGCAAACTTCAAATAAGCATTTGTGAGCAGGTTACAATCTTCTTTTCAAAAATGGAACGCACATAAAATCAGTTTATAAAACATCGAACATATTTTTAAATAAATTTCGAAATTTCTACACAATGTGGTCAAGAATTCAGCAGCTGCGCAGCTGGCGCATCATATCGGTCTAAATTTAAGTTTTGCAGACAATGATGCACATTCAATCGGATTAAAATGCATAAAGTAAATTGAAGCTGCAGTACTGTCAATTTGTTTATACCCTCACTTTTAAATTTACATCCAACACGGAGCAGCCCGAATAGTAAGTTAAGTATTTCAAAAAATATTTTTTTTATTATTAACGATTATGAAGTTACTTACAATCGCATTAAATAGAGAAAAGTGGTCGAGCCCCTGTATTTTGGAAATACTACGAGGAGTTTGATAGCGTATATGGTGAACGGCACAACATTAATCCACCGAAATGGTTAATATTTTATTCGAACTTGTCCCGCAAATATTAACAAAATGCCAGAGATCACGACTGTTATTGAAAGTGCAAGTGTCCCAGTCATTGAAACCAGACGTACAAGAAACAGGAGAAATGATAACATGTCAGAGTTGCTGGAGTATTTGAAGGAGGAGAAAAAGAACGATGCGACATGGGAAGTTCATGCAAAATGAAAAGGAGGAAACGGACCTGGAAAAATAGAAAATTGATTGTTTAAAGGATATGGTGAACCTTCTCCTAAAGTAAACAAAACCAAAAAGTACACGATTGGGCTGTTATTATTTAATTGAATATTTTTATTTTATTGAATTATTACATATTTATATAGAAACTTGAGGACTTGTAATTTATTTTTAATAAATAAAATTTTATTAAATCATGATTTTTAATTTAATATTTCGGTTAAATAAAATCTTTTAGTTTTCAAGCGTTGTCTACACACTCAGAAATTTTGCGGTGTTTTTCGATGTAACCTTTGAATCTATGCTTATACGAAAAAATCTTTTATCACATTTTGGTACGAAGCTTGCATCGAATCTATTTACGATGCAGTTACGTCTTAAACCAGTGCAATAGTTATATCAAAAGGATATTTCAATATAATCCAAGGTTAACCATTGTTTAGTGAATTTAAAATAATTCGCTGAGACATTGTGTTGATAGTTTGTATGTAAGGTCAAAGTATTTTCCGAAGCTTGGTAGTATGGTCGGTCAGCAGGTCAGTTTAGCGTAACATCTGAATTTTTTGTTAGAGATTTTAAAATATGTTAAAGTATAAAATATAATTCAATAGTTTGTATAGATAATAAAATACGTAGATTTTAATTGGGGTAAAAATTTACAAATTTGCTGGAAACAAAAAAAGTTGTTCGATTTTATTTCAAAACAGATATGAATCTTACACTCAACTCACTTTACGATGTCACTTGTATGAGCATCAATGTATACCAGCTTTACAATTAGTCTTACGTTGCATCAATTTGATTTAAATGTAATTAGTTACACATTTTGATGCAGACTATAACGCTTTTGTTATGATGTTAAACTTACTTCTAAAAACGATGAAATTTTGTGCTGGAATCATAATTATTTTCGTAGCATATTCGAGTGTATACAGTTGAATCGTCACCATATGCAATGTTATCATGCTCCGCGTAAACTTCTGTTTCTGTAGTGTCACCAATTTCAAGCAATCGTACTTATTAATTATAATAAAATTGTGAAGGACAATTGCTGCTACCACTATTTGGCATTATTGATATATGAAATATGCAATAAACCAAACACTTGTTCGCTAACGCTTCTGGTTGAAGTAAGACACATGTTAAATTTCCGCTGATTGGAATTTACCACGCCGTTTTCCTTATAAGGTGTCATTAAGTATTTTTTGACCGGATAGGCTGAATCACCAAGTAAATGACAATCAACAGTCAAGTTTAAGGTATTATTGTTTAATTTTTGATACAATGAGCCACTGCTGAAAATGCTAGCATCATGGCTCCGACCGCGCCAACCAAAAAAAAAATTACAATAAATTTTTGTTGGCTGTCACAAATTCCTTAAAAGTCGTGGCAGGATAGGAAAGTACATACCGTCGATGAATCCTATAACGTTAGGGAAGTTTTGGAATCCTTGTAAAATGTTAAATTGTGCGATTACACATTTTACGATTTCCTCTGATGGTCACTTTATAAACTCAGCTGATAATTTTGTTAATTCCTTACAAATAAATAAAACACTTGACACAGTGAAGCAAATGAAGTTAGCCCAGTTTTTAATCCCAGAAAAAAATTTTCCTCAAACAATACTGTTTCATTTCATCCAAGTTTTTTTATATGTAAACTTGTATAAGACGGAATTTTGTTTTCTAATTGTTTACTCAACAATAAAATATTCATCCCAGATTATTCCATTTAATTGTTGTTTTTGTACTCTACATATGAATAAATGATTAACCTATGGTATGGAGTAACTGTGACCAATCGGACAGTATCAGCCGTATGGTAGGTTTCGTGCAATCGCCAGATTCTATATTGAGTTGATAATAGTAAGGGCTTACAATGACTATAGGGCAGTACCAGTTGTATGGCAATAATGGCCATTAAATGGTAATGCTGCAAATGATTCAATATGTTTTGAATAACCTATAGTACGAACTACCTATGAGCAGTCGGACAGTACCAGCCGTATAGTAGGATTCGCGCAATCGGCCAACTCAAAATAATATCAATCATTTCTGGCAAATCATATTGCCAGGAGAATGGCAATTAATAATTTTTATATTGGGTCATACGGAAGCTAGCCGATTGCGCGAATCTTACCATATGGCTGGTACTGTCCGACTGGCTACAGTGAGTCTGTTTTATAAGTTTTACAAAACACAAACAACTTTTTCAGGCAAATCACGTTTCTAGGTGAATGGCACTATTTTCTCATATTCTTTTATCGGCCCATATGGATCCTTGTAATTTGTGTGTAAATCATATTACTCAGAGAAACTATTTATAATCATTTATTCATATGCAGAGTACAAAATCAACAATTGAATGAAATAATCTGGGATGGATATTTTGTTGTTGAATAAAAAATTAGAACAAAGAATTCCGTCTTATACAAGGTTAAATAGAAAAAACTGGGATGTGAGAAAAATTATTGTTCGAGGCATTTTTTTTCTGGGATGAAAAACTGGGCTCACTTTATTTGCTTGACACAGTGCACCACTTGGAAACGCCAAACCTATCCGCAACACCTCAGTAGGTGCATAATTTGCCAAGAGTCCATAATGTCATGAGATGAGACTACTTCTGTAGAAGTAATTTCTAAAATAAAGTTCTGAAATTATCTTTAATCCCTACTCATTGTTGCTGTTGAAAGAAAAACTTTAAAATTATATTACTTCTTCTTCTCGTAACCTAAAAGTTTATTAACATATGTCAAATGATCGCCCTACAAAGGTATCGTATTTAATTGCAGCCAACATTTTACGCAGCTTGCCTTGCTTTTATTTTTTTGATGTCATGCAGCACAAACTGTGCAGAAGCTAAATTCTTAACCGCGCCCTGTTAATTCAAAATATTGAAATAAAATAAAAATGAAATAGAAACAAGAGACAGATATATTTAAATAAAGTTTTTATTGGTTTAGTTAATTTAATTACTGAGCTTCGATGGCTCGTCGACATCATTTTCAACGCTAATGAAAATTTTAATATACATTTTGCTGGACTCTGTCGACGTCAATCTGAAATAAAAAAAATATTTTTAAAAAGAAGTAGAAATTCTTAGAATATAAAATACTTATCTAGTTCAGTACTGCACTGTATAAACAAATAAATTGAGATCACGTAATGAACTCGTGTTGCTGTCGATACACGAGACATTGGATGGCTTCCAAACGAAGTTATCACATGCGAAAGTGTTTGTTTTTGAAGCAGTATGAAGATGTGGAGAATACAATATTTGAGGTCGCCCTGGATAATGAAAGTGGCATGATAAATTTTTCCAAACAATACTATATCGTAGAAGCTAGATTAAATCGGTTCATTCTCGAATACAAGGAAGCAAATCCTGACGAATCCCAAGTCCTGGGAAATATCACCATGAATCATAACATGATGAATGCAGTTGAAGTAAGACTATCCAAAATCAATATTGAACCATTCCCTGGCTAATACACGGAATGGTAATCATTTTATGATTTATTCGTCATAAAAACAATAATTTTTCAACGGTACAGAAATTTCAATATCTGAGAGGTTACTTGAAGGGCGGTGCGTACAATATTCTAAACCATTTGCCGATTACGGAGACTAATTATTTCGAGGCATTCCGCAAGGTATCTGCCAGATACGACTGTAAGTAACACATCATACCGGCGTTTATCAGGAGTTTTATGAACCAACCGACCATTCACCAAGCGACCGCAGCAGGTAGTACGAGGTAGTACGAGGTCTGAAGTTGCTATGGGCAAAAATGCAGGATTGCTTGTGGTATGGTCAATTTATATGTTGAATAAATTGGATGCTGAAACTCTTTTATTATGGAAACAAACATCTTGTGAAGATGATTTGCCAACATTAGAAAGCCTTCTCAAATTTCAACAGATGTAAGCTGCGTTTCTTTATGTAATTCCGATCATACATTATCTGCAAACCGTTGTTTTAACTGTCTAAAACTCAACCACCCAGTTCGCAGGTATCTGTTGAGAATTAGATGTCAAGAATGTAGGAAAAAACATCATTCGATTTTGCACTCAACTGAAAGACAACAATTCAGACAAGGCACCGGTAACAACGGCACACGTTAGTATATCAACAAAGTGCATCTTATTAATCGCATTGGCCACTATAGTCGATCAGCTGGATCCAGATTCAATGTCTACATTAATTGCAGAGAGAATATGCCATAAACTTAAATTATATAGGAAGTCCAATATTGCATTGCAGCACAATCAAGTTATAGTGCTTGAAACCATATTTGGTTGGGCGATAGGATGAGAAGTAGAATCGCGTTCATTGGCTGCAATATCGATCAATTTGGGCAAAACAGATGTACAACAAGAAAAGGTGGATGCGATGCTTCAACAATTTAGCGAAATTGAAAATATCTCAAATATTATAGGACTGATAGCGGAACAGGAACAACGCAAACAATTATTTGCCGAGACCACAGAGGCAATCAAGGAAAGTTCATTTTCTTGAGAATTTCTCTTTTGAGAAATTTTCTAAAAAATTCGGAATTTAAAAGCTAATTCAGTTCATGGAGGAATATAAGCAATTAAGACATATGAATATGATAACAGGTGATGAAGTACAAGATTTAAACTACTTACTTCACAATATGGCATTGCGAAGTCAGCGACAAATGGAATAACCAGATTTAGAGTAGCATTTGATGCGTCCGCGAAATCGTCCAACGGTGTTCCATTGAATGATATCCTCATGGTTGGACCTGTAGTGCAACCAACACTATATGCAATAATAATACGATTCCGGCGACATAAAATTGCAATTAGTGCTGACATAGCAAAAATGTACCGGCAGGTTATGGTCAGAGACGAATTTATGAAATACCCAATGCTGTATTACAAACTAACAATTTTAACATATGCCGCTGCTGCAGTTCCGTATCTTCAACTAGAGCGCTGAACGAGATTGCGAATATTCATTGTAGCAAGTATCCTACGGCGGTGCGGTGGTTGCAAAAAAGTGCATACGTTGATGATATTACGGCCGATGCATATAACGTAGACCAGCTACGGAGTTAAAGAATCATCTGGTTAAGATGCTAGCAGACACTAGAATGAGAGCTTTTCCTGCAAACCACGCCAATCGACGATAAAACTGAATCGCTTAAAGATTTTCCATGACGGAATAATGGTCATGGTATTAGGGCTGGACTGGAATCCCAAACCGGTATTGACAAAGAGAAAATTGTTATTCGAATGCATCCAAATGTTCGATCCATTAGGATGGTTGTCACCGGTAATTATAAAAGATAAAAATATTTTTTCAAAGACTTTGGCTGATTTCAGTTGACTGAGATGAAAAATTACCGCAAGATGTGGAGCAGAGTTGCTTTATAATCAGATAACAGTTACATTGTCTAGAGCAGATCCTTATACGCAATTGGTTGAAAACATCTGACCAAAGCGTCGAAATTCATAGTTTGTGTGCGGCGAGCGAAGGTGGCTCTAGCCGCTTATAATGATTTTGTTTTTTAGTTTCACAATTTGTGAAGCGGGCATCCGCTGGTTGAAGAGTAGGGATCCGGTTGTGTAAAATAGATCAAGAAGGTCAAATTGCAAATGAGTGTGTGTACATGAGGGACATCGATGGGTTTAGATGGTGATTAGATGTATGTGTATTCGTTCGTGAGTAAGTGATGTTGGTGGTTGTGCATATACGTTTAATTCTTAGATACGTTTGCCGCTCCGTAAATTTTAGTGTGTTTGTGGGGTGGGATTGTTGACCTAAATGAAAAAGTGATTGATGTTTGGATCTGTGTTGTGTTGTGATAGTACGATGGTGGAATTTGGGTTGTTGTATTTTGTGCCGTTGTGAAGTGATTAGCCGTAAATATTGGTAAGCGTGGATGTTTTTGTGTTCAAGGGGATTAAGCCATTTACACCATTAGGAAATGAGTTTTTATTTTTGAGGTTTTCCCAAATATTTCAGGAAAATTTAATTGATTCTGCTAGGTTAAGTTATAGCTGGATGTTTACTTCTGTTCATTGTCTTTTTCCAATAATTCATTGGATTTCAAGTGGATTTGTTGTTATAACTTAATTCTCTTTGAAGTGACTCATTCCAGGTGTAAAGGATCATCCGATATTTTTGGACATGTATTATAGGCCATTTGCAGTATTTAAAATATGAGTTGGATCTCTTCGTTTTATATCTCCCAATAACATTTACTGGACAAGTAGTGCAGTGATTACAGCTTCGGAACTTGGATCGGAAAGAACTGACTCCACAACCACCAAGCAAATTCCCGTCACCGATTACGATTAAATACAACAAACACGTTCTGTTGGAGTACAGAATTCAACACCGACCCAATTTGCACTGGTGGACATGAAGCTTGCAATGTACAGGTGGTATACTAGTCTGACGAGAAGAGCAAACTTTTAAATTTATTGAATTCAATGTTGCATTAGTTCGAAACCAAACTCATCTTGATATAAAAGTAATATTTGGGTATTGCAAACTTTTATTAGCATTATGCGATTGGAGTTGAATTTTTTTTTGATGGCCCTAATATTGCTTATTCCAGTTTTATTACTTTAGTTCTTAATATACAAATCTTAAATTAACGAGTGTTATTAAAAAAGGCAATTTCAAATTGAAGCCTTGGATGTTTGATCTTGTACACAGTTTTATTAATTAAGGCCTAATTAAAGTATTCTCGTTTGATACACACGTTCATGGCTTTGCAAGATGTTATGTTTTCATTATGATCTGTTAAAAATAGGTGTAAGTAATTAACCTTGATGGTATTGGGTTATATTAAGGACATCCGCATTTGAACAATGAAATTAGTTTTCACGTAATAATTATGGTATTTAGGTTAGTATACTAACAATTTGTATATATAAGGAACTTTTCTTATAATAATCTGTTATGTGTATTTATTATGACTTTGGTACTATAAGAAAGAGTTTGGTCATAAATAAAGAAATAAACTTCAGCACCATACGTACATATATATGTATGTACCTATATATAAGCAAAAGTACGGCACAACAAAATAACCAATTTATCATGGTGCCTATATCTGCACCACCTCGTAGTCGTAAAAAAACCCACCGACATAATTCGTATTTGTTACTTTTCCCTTTTAATCAAACAATAATACTTTTTGTTGGCTAAATTCTTATAATACACCTTATACGTACCTATATAGGTATGTTAGTACATTTGTTGTTGGTTTACTACCGCTCCATTAAAAATAACGTTATGGCTGTTATTATTATTATTATGTTGAAACATAATTTCGAAACAAAAACCATAAATAACCATACAAAATTTTATTTTGAAAAATATTAAACTTATAACATTCACATGTGTTTATGCCACAAGGTTTTTGTATATTTATGCTGTTTTGTTTTATGTAAGGCAAATAAAGGAGCATATATGTGGCGGGGCCCTAAAATACAATTCTTTATATATGTAGTTGAATACAACGGTACTTTTAGGAAAATTGTTTAAAGCTTGGTGATCTGTCTGATCGATTCATTTGTCTACTGTGCAATGCAAATTTCCAGACATTTTAAATTCGTACGTAGTAACACAAAGTTAAGTGATCATGAAAATTTGATACTCGAGGTTTTGCAGATTTTCCACTCGCCATGTCTCCGAACATACAAATGTTGATTTAAAAAAATCTCTGGGTGTATTTGTGTGATCTGCGCAAAATAAAAGTTTGTGGCCTCTCTTTACCGTGCAGACAGAATGACTGGTCGGGATGAAACTTCATTCTTGATGGCAACTTGCATGGGAGCTTTTTATTTATTGCAAATATTTTGAAAAGTATATCTGCTCAAATCACCATGATAACATCCAATAAAATTAAAATTAATTTTAACACCTAACACGTATGTGAAGTTATCCCCGAATTTGTCCCCGAAATTAAAAAAATTAATCAGGCAACATTAACATAATTATATCCCTCTAACTCTTGTGTTAAGTTGTCCCCGCCCCGTTTTATGTTATATTTTATTCCAAATACACTTCATATGTGAAGCCCCGAATTTTATTATATGAAAAATAAAAATGTTTGTTAAAATTATTTTAATTGGCAAATCACACAAAATAAATGTAATAATTTATTAAAATGAAGTAAAATAATTTTCATCACATATTTTCAAAAATTTAATTAAATAATCCAAAATTAAAGATTTTTTTTTAAATTTATAGGCTATATTTAGTGACGAATGGGGATAGAGGCCGTTACAGAATCGGCCCAGTTCGTCAGAAAGAGACCAGGGAAGAGGTTTGGGGAGAACTGCGTAATCAAGAGTGTAAAATATCCTGCATCAGTAATGATATGGAGCTGCATTAGTGGAGAAGCTCCAATATACTTCGTAGAGGAAACCATGATATAAAAAGGTGGTCGTCTTAGTTCCTTACACGAGGTTGCTACCTCAAGGCAAATACTTTAACACTTTTATGCAAGATGGAGGCCTTGCCATGCCGCAAAATTAATAGAGAATATCCTCCTTAACAAAAATATTGACATCCTCTCTTAGCCTGGCAATTCTCCGGATTTAAACCCTTTGAAAAAACCCAAAAATATTGAAAAATATGGAGAAATAGCGATCAAGATCGCAATATGATCAATACTTGTAAATGTAGCATGTCTGCAAGAATAAAAGCTGTGCTTAAAAATAAAGGTAATCTAACCAAATTTTAATTGTTTTTCAATTTATATGAATACTTAAAATTATTTAGGTTGATCCAGGTTGATTGCCATAACAGACACCCATACGATCAAACACGTTTAATAATTGTGGTGTTATATAGGGAAAGTTTGTATTCTAGGTCAATGATTAAATATTTCCCCATCAACATGTTGATAACATGCAATTTTTACTTTGATCCTGCGGTCACCTTTTTTTTAAATGTATTTTCGCCAAGTTAACCGTCGGTCTAGATGGACGCCTATATATTTACTCCATTTGATTTAGGGATTTTTATTCCGTTCATTGTGACCGGTGGACAAGTGAGCATATTTAATGTGAATGTTACGTGGGTCGATTTCTCTTCATTGACCTGAATCTTCCATTTCTTTAGCCACATTTCGATGCCATAAATATGTTGTTGCAGAATTTCAAACGCCGGTTGTGTATTTTTTTGGCTACATACGATTGCCATATCATCTTGTGGTACTCCAGCCAGAATATTTTTCTCGCTCGATTTAGAGATATTGTATTAGACATAATATCTGCGATTTGACAAATACGACTTCATAAGTGGGTAAATTTCTGACAATTTAAGATTAATTTTTTGAAGCAGACCCTCCTGCCAAACTTTGTCGAATGCTTGGGCAACATCCAAGAAGACGGCGGAGAAGTATTTTTTCTCTTCGTAGGCTGACCTTACCTCTGTAGCTACTTGTTGCACATACTAGGATCCTTGTCAGGCTTCGGGATCATTTTTATAGTTGAGAACTTCTAACACCCAGGGTTATATCCTGATTCGTAAATTAAATTGAATATTTGAGCTATAGTCGTCCAAGGGCACGCTCATACAGTGAAATACCAATAATCTCATCCGTTCGAAACTGATTGTTGGGTTTCTTACAAATTTTCCATCTATGAGTCAAAAATTCTCTATTTACTTTGCAAAACCTAAATAAGTGAAACCGAATTAGTGAAGGTTAAGTTCAATTTCCAAGCGAGAAAATTAAATCGGAAAACAAGTAAGACACTGACAGTAGAACTGTTAAATGATGAATTCTCCCTGTGCAATGAGATTAATTTATTGTTGAATCATAAACCAATACCAAAACATTCTAAAATTGTTTTCTTTTTCCATATGTCGACAATAATGGTATATGTGCTGAGAATGGGAGGTCATTTAGAAAGGCCGATATCGGCAGGATCGTGTGAAAAGAACATGATAAGAACCTTTGTGCCAATCATATGTTGGTCCTTTTATCGAATCAATCAGTCAGCACTTTCATTGACGTCGGCTTCCCCTAGCTGATCCCTTTACTCTTAAAACCCACAAAGGAAGCCGTGCAAAACTCTATAAAATGTGTTAGGTGTGCAGGAAGAAACTCTGCTTTTTTGGTGAAATTCACTTTTATTGAAAATATAATTGTTACAAAGATTAATGCTTTTCCTTGTACCGAGAAATTCATGCAGATCGCAATTCTTTGGTTTTTGTTTTCTTCGATCAGTTTATGAGGAACATATTTTCCTTCCTTCTGTATTTTTCCCATTACATGCAATCGAAGTGATATTGCTTGGTGAGTATCTCCTAACTGTTCTTCACGGTTTTTTTGAGTTTGACACGGATTTTCATCCAGTAAAACTTTTAGTTTTTTGTCTTCAAACTGTTTAACTGCACTTGGACGTGGATCGTTCGAAAAACTAAAATTGCGATCACTAACTAAATCGTATAAACTACTTTTTTACTGTACAGAATGTTCACTCAAACTTGAATTAATCAATTTCATACCTTGAGCAGCTTTTTTCATTTGAAAACGGAATAGAATGCAATGACGTGAATGTTGCCTATCGACATCCATTTCTTAAAATTGATGCACGCGGAACACCTTGTAAATGACTGAAACTTATGTCATAAAAATAGCAATGGGTAAGCTACGTATGTCCAAAATGGCGGGCGATTTAGATGCGTTAAATTATATTTTAATGCAACCAACTTCAGTGCGGAGTTTCTACTTGAACACCTAATTCTTATTGGTCCGCATAGCAACCAAGGCCACATCCCTAGCAAAGGTCACCGACATGAACACCGATACATTCCTAATCTATAAAATTGTGGTTTCACCCAAGTTTTACTCTACCGAGTCAACAGCCGTAATATTTTCAAATTAACTATAAAAGCCGACAATAAGTTGGTAAACTTGATACATTTTAAAAACCCATTATAGATAAAAAATTATTGAAAAATACAGAATTATAGCTTTTTCATATGTATTTGTCATTTACCAAAAAAATTTAAAAAATCGTCCTGAAATTTTGGCATTACATAGAAGCTGATAGAGGTAATACAGTACAGTATTAGTTGATCGTTTAGATTATTTTAATAAAGTTGAAACTACACTGCGCCAAAAAAAAACAGAACGGAACGGAATAGAAATTTTTTTCGACAAAATACTCAGATTTGAAGCTTGGATTTTGGTGAAATAACACCTTTCAAAAAAATAATTTTGCTTCTAATTGAAGAAAATTTTGTCTTCTTTTCGATAGTGTGATCCGCTTTATTTTATTATCTTTTTTATGACTTTTTTGAATAAACCAACAAGTTTAAGAGAATAAAATATGCTGCTGTTTCAAACTATCAATAAACTTGCTCGATATTTCATTCAAAAATCCAAATTAGCCTATATTTGATTTTAAATTAACTTAAATTTGATAAAAGCTAACGTGAACTCGAAAAATTTAATTAAAAAAACGCGGCTTTTGACATAAAAACTGACATCAGGCACACACAATAAAAACCTCTAATACTTTGTGCCTGACCTTGATACCTTATGCCTGACAAAAACTTTTTTTTCTATATTCGCGATTTGATGGTCAGTTCATAAACCAAAACATGTCTAAAATAGGCAACAATTATGAAATTGATAAATTTTAATTAAAATTCAGATGTGATTTGTAGGCAAAGAAGAAGGCGTTATCATGCAAAGTATAAATTAGCTTCATGCTACTTCATATCAGTTATCAATAGATGGCGTTAAACACAATGCACTGACATTTTATTGTAATTCGCTAATTTAATTTGAGTTTTATCAATTATCGAAGTATCTTATCGATGGTAGACAATTAACAATTTAGTGGTCAATTTAACTAGTAAGTAGTGACGGATATTTAGTTTAGTACTCGTAAGTCATTTAAACTGTGTGCCTCACTCCGATTTTTTTATCTAACTTTAGGACTAACAAAATTAATGGTATAGGTTCATACCAGACCTTGTAGGATGGCGACAAACAAATCGTGTCTAGAGTTCAATTAAAATTTATTGACTTAATTAGTATTTATCAATTTCGACAATATTTTTAATCGGCTATTGATAAATCTGAACTAAGTTTGCAGTTTAGATAAAAATTTCATGAATATTTTGGTTTAAGACCACTAGAGACATTTAATTGTTATGTACTAACTAACCTTTATTTTAATTAGTTGGAAATTTAGTTAAAACACGGTATCTGCCACACAATATTAACGAATAAACTTTGTGAGGTAAACAGTATAAGTTACTTAGAAATATATTTCATAATATTAATCCCGGAAACAGATGTTAAAAATATGTTGATCATTAAATCACTTCTGGCGGAATTACAATTGGGAGTCGACGTTGGCCACGACTAGTCGACGTTGCCTACATTGTGAAGATTGGTCAACGTTGTCGACTAGTTGTCTACGTTGTTGACGAGATGTTTACGCTATAATGTACAATTTAGTGGATGCCGCGTAATCGCCCATCTCTGATGAATACTGATCAATCCGCTAAAAGAAAAACGAATAACTGATAGCGAAATAAAAAATTTTCATTGTAATAATGGTATTTTGGATAAACTTTATAGTTTATCTAAAATCCTAAACTAATTCCTTTCCAAAATTCTCAAAAAAAATTTTGGATTTTCTGCAACAGCAGTTAAAAATTAAATTGCATTTAAAAACGAAATTAATAATTTTATTTTACCTTCAAATTTATCTTTAGACATTGTTTCATTTTTCACAAATATTGATAGCAATTTAGTGACAGTGACTGATTGAATTTAAATGTAACTTTAAATTCAACACTGCTCCAGTCAAATGCCATCTATTAATAGACTACTGTCAAATTTTGAACAAGCTGCGTCATTTAGTTTGTGCTTGACAGCCATTTAAATCAGATACCATGGTGTATTTAACGAAAAAAGTGAATTTCGTGTGCTGATTAAGCAATATTTTTTGTGTAAAAAAACCAGCAACGAAACCAAGAAAAAGCTTGATAAATACTATGGGGACTCTGTACTATCAATTTCAATGGTAAAGAAGTGGTTTACTAAATTCCGTTGTGGTCGTACCAGCGCAAGTGACGCCGCGTGTTTAGGTAGCCCAAAAGAGGTCGTAACGCCAGAAATAGTCGATAAAATCCATTTAATGATATTAGACGATCGGAGAATGAAAGTGCGTTAGGTGGCTGAGGCTGTAGGTATCTCAACTGAGTGGGTGCATCACATTTTAAATGAATATTTGGACATGAGAAAGCTATCCGCTGCTCCCACTTGACCATAAGCGCATCCAGTGACCACTTCAAAGGAGTGTTTGGCGACGTTCAGCCGCAATCTAAACGAGTTTACGCGCCGTTTTGTAACCATGGACGAAACATGGATTCAACACAACACACCCAAAACCAAAGGACAACCAAGACAGTCGGTTTCTCCGGGTGAACGTGCACTAAAGAAGGACAAGGTGGTCAAGGCTACAGTTTTTTGTGATCCATGGCGGTATCATTCACATCGATTAATTTGAAAGTGTGAAACGATCACCGGTGATTATTATTAAGAGCTTTTGAACAAATTCAATCTTGATTTGAAGCAAAATCGGCCGCATTTAGCGAATAAAAAAGTAATATTCCATCAAGATAATGCACGGGTGCACTCATGTTTAGTCACCATGGCAAAAAAACCATAAATTGTGCTACGAACTGCTACCTATCCAGCATATTTGCAGAAATGACTGGGCGATAAGAAATTTGGGTCTAATGAAGAGGTCATCACTGCAACAAACGCCTATTTTGAGTCACTGACTTATCAAACTGCCTGACTTAGACCTCAGGAAATGGCTTAACGGATGCTTTGATTTTTATCTTATCAATTTAGCAAATTTAACAAGCAGGATTTTTTAACCTGATGGCTCAGCAATTATTAAACATTTTTTCGGAATCCTGATATTGTGGCAAACTAAATACACAGATCCTAAAATAAATCGAACAGTAAAAACAAAATTTAATTAAAAGCTCTCATTTTCCATTTTCTCGTAAATGTAATGATAAAGCTTGCCTTCGTGGGGGTGTGATTTATATTGGTAAAAAAAAGTTTTTGTATTTTTTATTGAATTTAATTTGATTTTTCAATTTTAATTTTTTTATGTCAAAAAGGCATTATTATTAGAAAAAATTATTTTATTTTTAAGAAGATTATCGTTTATGCTTCCATTCAATGTACGGAGAACAAATTAATTGATACTTTATAATGAACTTTTATGTTATCATTTCACCATTTCCATCACCAGCTCATCATCTCTGCCACTTTGCTGCAACAAAATAATCTTCTTTATTTATATATCTAAGTGTATATAAATAAGGCCAAAGTGTGTATTATTAAAACATAAAACTCTTAATTGATTAATTGAAAAGTTCAGTACAACATCTCGATTGTACCGGTACGAAAGTAAAGTGATTTAAAATAAAACAAAAGATAAAAGTGTTTTAAGTTTACATGCATGTAACTTTTGTGTTTACATTGGCAACATCATTGTAGTGTTATATGCCTAGATATAGATAAAACAGTATTCATCATTTTTATGCAAAAACGTAATAGAAGTGATGAAATCTGATAATAAATTACTAAAAATTTTATACTCGTATGTGCTTAAGACAAAAGCTTTCAAACTGCATTCATACATGAAAACTTTTGGTCTTATTTCTTGTTGGTTCTTTGGGAGATAACTTCATGACCAGAAAATATTAATGTCTTCTGTTTTTTTTTTATTATTTATTTTCGTCTGTTGCTTGGGATAAACGTACATGTATCGAAAAAAGAATCACGGAGATCATGTAATTTATAATTCTTCTGCTGTTCTGGCTTTTATCTAGAAATTTTTTGTTTCTTGTTTTATACTCGTATGTGAAACTTTTAATTTTGTGGTTTTAATTTTTATAGTGAAAAATACGACGACGATGAAGAACTAAGTCATAAAATTATTTTTCTTTATTATTTATGTCCATAAGAATGGCGTGCAGTAGTTTAAAAATAAACACTCAAGCGTGTTTTATATGTCGTACATTGTTTTACTCGGCGATAGTACATGAAGATGCATTTACCGATACGTCATTGACAGTGGTTTTTAGAAGTTTATACGAATTTTTTTATGTACTTAATGGTGATTACGGTGAAGTTCCTAAATTATGAGAAACAATAAATTTTGCAAAATACGTAAGTGCTTTGTTTAATGGATGTTTAATTGAAATTTGATTGCATATTATTTTATAAATTTTACGATTTTATAGTAACAGATGTTTAAAATATTTTGTAAACTTTAAAAGTTTGTAAACATCACAATGTTTTATGGTTTGTGCGGTGGAAAAAATTATAAATTTACCGTAGGCGAAAAGAAGCAAAGGAAACGTAAAGACATTTCAATATTTCAATAAAAAGGGAAGGCACTGCAATAAAAATCCAGGTTGGTTCACATTAGATACTAGATTACTAAATTTGAGTAACATTTCTAATTTTCTTGAAACACCTAATTAGGAAATTCCAGTTCGATAAGTCAATCTTGTGAGGCTGCCGAATTTTCGAGGACCAGCTGTTGGTTAATCCACAGGTATTCAGGTTGATTTTCGTAAGTAAATTAAACTCCTTTTTGGTCTTTACGATTTGTTTAATTTTTATATAATTCGATTATTTTTATTTTTTAGGTTCACAAAACGATGTTGTTGATAATGAATACCAAACAAAAGTGACAGATTGCTGAATATTTGCTGACTTTAGTCAAGTAACACTAATCTGCTTAAATGACGAAATGCTGAAACATTTACTGCGTCATCTGCCAGCGAGATAAACGATTTATCTTCAAGTGTGTGCTATCAGGCTCCGGTAGTAAGGTGATTGGTTGCCCGATGATAAAGTGCGCAGGTGCTAGCGCTTTAATATGTTCCTCTTACGACTCACATAGGGGTCGAGAATTGAGCAGGCCCTCGATCTGGATTAATACCGTGTTGAGCTCTTCATAACGCAGTATTGTTTGACCGAGTACACGCCGTAAATGGAATTTAACGGACTTAACGGCGGCTTCACAAAACCCGTTGAAATGAGGTGATGCCGGTGGTACATAATGTCATTTTATATTGTTATGGCCCAGTTGGTTATTTGCTGCGTTTTTTTAGTTCATTTGCGGCGCCTACGAAATTCGCCCCATTATCGGAATACAAATCGGTGCAAATTCCACGACGGTTTTGGAATCACTTGAGTGCTCCTAGGAACGTGTCTGTGGTCACATCGGATGCCATTTCTAGGTGTACGGCCTTGGTTGCGGCACATATGAATACAACTAGGTATGTTTTGTAGGTGGTGACTTTCCTTTGTTGACTATTCTGTGTTGACATACGGACCCGCGTAATCTATGCTTGTCTGCATGAATGCACGTATTAGGTTGACCTTTGGTGGCGATAATTGTACCATGCGCAGCTGCTGGGTTTCTCTTGTCTGCCGAAAACACTTGACACAACAGTGTTGGACCTGCATGTGGATTCATTTCGTGTGCTTCTCGAGCCAATCTTTGTGCTATAGGGTGACTTCCTGAGAGAATATTAGGATGCTTCAGGTCGTATTGTTTGTTTGCGTGTTCCAGACGGCCACCAACTCGTAAAATCCCGACCTTATCAAGAAATGGGGATAGAAAATAAATATTCGATTTCTTTAGCGGAGAGTTGTTGCGTAAGCTGCTTATTTCCTCTACGAAATTATTAGTTGCGCTTTCTTCAACATTTCTTTGTATGACTTGTAGAAATCGAAATTCCGAGTTGAATTTCCGTAGTGAAGCTTGAAAACTTATCGACGATTTCAGCAATGATCACTGACCTTTTGTCTGCTTTCTCTGATTCCTTTCTAGCAATGTTGGTTAGCGCGAAAGTCGCTTCTCTTTTTAGTGCCTTTGGTAATTCTGGATGTTGAATTGGTTCGTGACGCAACCACTCCGGTCGTTGCCACCACATTAAATTTCCGATAAGTTCGCCGGGGGGATACTACGGGAGGCTACGTCTGCCGAGTTCTGCTTCGATGGTACGTATGACCATTGCTGAATATTTGTTGAACTTAATTGTTGAACTTATTTGTTGTGAGGTCCAACGACTTTATCACTAGTACGAGCAATCGAGTTAATAAAAGAGCTGGTTGTTGTGGTATACTTGATTGGTGTGACTTTGGTTTTTGCAGAAATACTGTTTGTCAGCACTTCTCCACTGGAGCTTACTATGCGAGCGTATATGACGGTGGTGTACGTAGTGTTCGATGCGTAATCTAAATTCAGCCATCATGGTATTTTGAGCCTTCTAATAAATTTAATCTGCTTCGGATGATTAACCATTGTTTCTGGACATCTGCAGGGAGTTTATCATCCCAGCCAAGTTTCAGCAGCCACATGCTCTGGAATATAATTTTGATTCCTATTGTCACTGGCGATAGCCACCTCATCGGATCGAATACGCGTGACGCCTCAGAGAGCATATTTTTAATGGTAAATTCTGTTGTACCCGGCAGAGTTACTTTAATTGAAAAACAAAAGGCTTGTGGATCGAATTTAATTCCCAGGACTGAGATTAACTTTGTTCTTTTGGTGGCTTCTCGAATTGAAATTTCTCGGTCATCCACTGGTATGTTCTCCAGAAGTTTTACGTCATTTGCCGCCCATTTTCGAAGGTGATACCCTCCGCGTCTTAAAAGGAGTATCAATTCAGCTTGTAAGTTTATGGCTTCGTCCATAGTACTCGCTCCGGACCTCAGATCATTCATGTAAAAATCGCTCTGCAACGTCTTTACGGAGACCGCGGGTAACTTTTGCTATTTTGTGTGAAGGCGGTAATGTTTTACTGATGATGCTAGTGAATCACTCCAAATGATTCGTTGATATTTTGTGTCTGATTTCTCAATCAACAGCTAGCAACATCTTTTTGATGTCCGCCGTTATGATATAACAATGTTTCCGAAATCTTGTTAGTATCTCTTGGAGGGTTTGTTGGACAGTCGGCCTGCCGATCAGCACATCATTTAGCGATACTCCCATGGTAGTCTTCGTTGATGCGTCAAATACGACGCGTAGCTTGGTGGTTGAACTTATTTCTTTGATTACCGGATGATGCGGCAAGTAATATAGGTTCTCGTGTAGTAGATCGATTTGATCAGGTGGTATTAGCTCCTTGTGACCGAGCGCTTCATGTTCTGCCATAAAGCTTGTATAGTTTCGGTAGAGTTCCCGGTTTTTCGACAGCTTTTGCTCCAGTGAGCTGAATCGCCTGAGCGCTTGATTTAAAGAATTTCTCAATATGGGTTTGTTGGGCTTGAATGGTAGCGGTATGCTGAATTTACCCGAATCCTTAATTCTTAAGTACTTGTCGAAATGTTTAATACACAGCTTTTCTTCTTCAGTGTACTGCTCGATAGCTGGTAATTCCTGTGTCTCCCAGAATTTCCTCAAGGATTGGTCGTTAATAATTTCCTCTTGTACAGAGAGGCACGTGATGGTTTGATGTCGTACGCCATTCGCTTCATATATTCCTCCTACGATCCACTCTAATTTGGTGTTCTGTGCAACGGGCTGGCCTGTTCCTTCGCTTATCTGTCCATCAGATAAGAGCGCTAGGAATTTGTCGCATCCGATTAATAAATCTATGGGACCTAGCATACAAAATCTGTGCGTCTAGTTTCATAGAAAATTAATGCGAATTTGATCAAATTTTTAAACAACTGGGCAATGCTTTGGATTTGATTAGCTTCATTACCAAGACCTAAAATACAATCAACGGAATCTGCTGCGTAATACTGCGTTGACAAATGATTAGGACGTATGGTTACGAGTATTACTCACTGATTCAAATCTTCAACAAAGGTATTTATATCAGTGGGGCGACACCCAAAACCTATGATTTCCTTTCGAGGCAAACAGAGTTTATTTCGGCATGGACGCTGCCACGCAAAAAAGCTGCTGCACGTAGCACGCCGCCCAATTTTAATAACGGCGAGTAGACACCGCATTTGTTTTATTGTCGTGGATGCTGCAACCCATACGGGCTGCTAGCCCATAGCCTACCTAAAAATATAACAGCAAGTGCAGGGTTCCCGCAAAATACTTGTTTTATTTCTCTTTTCGTAATAATTTTAATAAGATAAATTATTAAAAAGTTACGAGTTCATATGATGGGGATCGGGTTATTTTTTGAGTCGATGCGCAACTTTCATATAATATATTCGAGTGTTTTAGCGGTTTGTTACTTCTCAAGTTATTCAGTTGGTGTACATTTCTCAGACCTCTGATGATTTGTCGGTCAATGGACGCTTCGGGTGTACCGTTACAACTTGTTCAGACCATGAGTGGATAATAAATAAACGCCGGACGGAAAATTTGGACGATATTAAAATTTTAGATGGGAAACAGCAACAATTTTACGGTCAAAACATTTGTAAGGTTTTTGAAACAACAGAATAATACCGATATAAAATTTCTCTGCCGTCTAAAATTTCCGTCCTGCGTTCATTATCAAAATGACGGAAAATACAGCCCGCAGATTGATTGAATGTTGGGGATGAAATTTCATATATAAGCTTTTTCCACAAATTAGGAGATTCCAGTGAATTTTGGCCGAAATAAGTCCACCGTAGGTAGCAGTTTGCATACGAGCTTTTTCGGTTTTTGCAAAAATTTTGAATAGTGTATCCATTACGAGAAAAATTATCATGAACTGAAAGATTCTAAATTAATTCTGCAATAACACCTGTCTAGAAAGGTTTTTTAAAATTTAAGCGGAACTGACCAGTTTTGACAAAAAAATGTTTTTCAACTAAAATTCGTCCTCTTTACAGCCCAGGCGGTTTGTTGATAGGGATGAAAATTCATTCTAAAGTTTTTTAAATTGGGGGTCCCAGTGATGTTTGACCGAAATCTTTACACCGGAAGTGGTGGCTTGCATAGGAGAAACGTATACAGCATTTACGAAAAAACTATTAAACAAAAGATTTGTTTAGATATTTTGTTAGAAAATTTAGAAAATTTGTTTAGATATTTTTTTTAATTTTACCGGGGTATGCTAAGAAAAGCTTTATTTCACCAAAATTCAGTATCTCTAATAATGCAAGTGGATTGACTATCCGGAATCAAACTTCACACCTAACCTTTTTCCTGTAATTGAAAGATCTTTGTAAAATTTGGTGAAAATCTGTGTACCGGAAGTGGCAGCTTCCAAATGAGGCTTCTTAAATTTTTGCAATAATTTGAAAAGTTTATCATTTTATAAAAATGACAAAGAATTAAAAGATTCAAATAAATTTGATGATTAAATTTTCAACCAGGGCTGACTAAGGCTGGCTATTTGGTTTTCTGAAAATTAAGCAGAAATATGTTGTTTGATTATACCAGACAGTTTTACCACAGTTAGTTTAATTTTTTGCTTTGTAAATTAAGTGTGGTGTATTCGAAATTTGTCCATATACATTCGTGCTTAGTGAAACTCAGTTTTTGGCTACAATATATTCACCCCTCAAGTTTACTTTGTAAAACTTAGTACAAAACACAGCCACAAACGACTATACCGCCAACTTCGACGACATAATGAGAATTCACAAACAAAATAAAAAAATACAACCCTACTTCAATTGTCCGCACTACACCTCCAACCGTCTGAGTGCTATCTTGACGTTAATGGGAAATGATATATTCGTGATACTTTAAAATAACTCTACAACACTCTGCGAACAAATACTTGGGTCACTGTGTCCGATGAATTTAAAATAGCTAAGAAGAGAACCAAAAAATTATAAAAAGTCCATTGTGTTGGAAAAAAACAAAGTACCTAAATTTAATCAGTCAATTTACGTTCATACAAGAAACAATCGCTTAGCCCCAGCATAAAATGACAAATATTATTTTGACGTAGAAAATAGTGAAAAATTAAATTTAAAATTTATTATATTTTAATTTTCATGCCATTTTATAACTTAGTTTTAAAATTTAAAAACGCCACCTGCAAACGTGCATCTCTTCCATAGGCCGCCTGCCGATTGCCTTCCATATGGCTCTTGTCCATCCTTATTTTAAATTAGTTGCTACAACTACTTTGGGAAATATGTTCCATACAACTCCATTTCAATCATCGGCCGCTACAAAAAAATATAAGACCTTCCTGTGAATTGCTAATCACCAATCACGGCTTCCAATAACCCTCGCTGTCCTAACAGTTCCAACTGGTGGATCATCGGCAAATCTAACTCGTCTTAGCCGGGTTCCCCTTCAAAAACAGTTCAATACTATATTCAGCGGACCTTTATCTGTTCCAAAAATGACCGCTCTAATAACCCCTTATCGATTTGACCAGCATTTGTTCAAGTTATGTTTCTCTGTTCCGTCTGAACGTAGCTGGCATCAGCCAGGAGCATCGCCGTACCTGCAACGTGTTTGCCATTTTTGGTTCAGTCATACTTATCGACATCAACCATGAGCAGCAATCCGTGTTTGATTTTATCCATCAACTAAACACCTCCAGCATCAGCATCACTTCTTTCGCCATTTTTGCACATAAATCGTCGAAAACATCCCCGTTGGCTAATAACTGGCTCACTATGAGGCGTCGATTCTTCATTCGGTTGAGCATCCAAAATCTCAAGTATTACGTTTTTTTCTTCTTGAACTGTGGCAATATCCCGGTTGAATTGTTCATGATTTTCGGGCTGGTTCAGCTGATTTTCAATATATACTGTGTCCTTGCTACCACTCGATTAAACAAATCCCAATGGTTGCTGCCGACCAATCCATAAATTTCATCATCCGGTTCTAGCTTATTACAGACAGTTATGTTCAAAATGTGCTCACCACCTTCCTCTGAATGATTGACTATCTGCTCCGCATCGCCCACATCATTATTTCTTTTACCATATATTTCGCCTCTATCTTGTTAAAGTTTCTTTTCAATGTTTTCGACAACTATTTTGATTTCATTAATTTCTTGTTCGCCTCCAATATTTCATTGTTTGTTGCGTCCCTTTACTTTGTTGATCAAATTTTTGATTTTGCGGATCAAATTTTTGATTCATTTGTTGCGTTTCTTTAACTTTGTCGTGCCAAATTTTGTCTCATTTCCAACATTATTCGTTGCATGGAAAACGACATTTGCAAAGTATTGGTATTTTGAGATGACCCAGGAACTGCCTCCATCATCTAGTTTTTCCTCTTTTACCACTTCGAACTCATAATTATCCGTGTCTAATCCTTGGTTCTCCATAACATCACGTAGTCGCAATATTAAATCGTTTTTGAAACCACTCCTCGATAAATTACGCTGCTTTATGAGAATCTTACCACCGTAAAAGTTAAACCGTCAACAACCATCATCTCATATTCACAATCCCACCGCTGTCATCAATTGTGCTTAATTTGCCCTGTCAAATCAGGATCGTATCACTGGATTGTGAATATCGTTATCGAATATGACGGTTACTCCTACCGTTCGAGTAATTTATACACTTCCGGAATATTTGTGAAAATACCGAAAATAATCTTTGACTAAGTTCCAAATATTTACGAAATATTTATACCACCACTCGAATATTCCCGAAATATTCCGACAATAATTTTTCAATTTTTATTTTGCTGCTTTCAATAAAACTGTTATTAAACAACCTTTAAGCTTTAGTGCTACTACTAAACCGCAGATGTCACCAAGCTCACAAAAAATTGTTTGTAATGCTCTAAACCATAAATCAGCAATTATTGTTGAATTAACAAAGGTCTCGCCAATGCTGAAATAATTACCCATCAAACCAAGAGGCGAGATCGTAACAATATTATCTTTTGGCAAAAAAATCTTTCTTCTAAAGAAAGCTTTTCGGTTACAGCAATTGTAAATGTTAACACAAGTTATTTTTTTAAAATTATTTTATGTTCCAATTAAAAAATTCCAAATGTCAGAAAACACTTTAAGGGACATACAACTTTCAACTGAATTAAAAACGTCCTAAATTCCCATTATGCTATTCCCGGGAAAAGTTAACTATTAGCAAGAATCAACGATCTTCTTTTTCAGGTTATGAGTTAAAACATTAGATAAACAAGTTTTTTATGCTTAAATTAATATTAATGTTTGTTAAGCAAAAAGTAAAATATAGAGACAGCCAGACTGTTAGTAATATTTATATTTGCAGTTCATTTTATTAAACGCTTATGTTGTTAACATAAACTTTCTTGAACCACCAACAACAGTTTAATAGAGTTCACAGTTCACAACTAAATAACTCGAGTAATCTAAACTATTTGCTTTCCGTTCATGTAATCCCAATTTATATTTTGTGTTTCATTTTATTTAGCTATTTATTATTATCGTATTAGGTACGCTGATAATTATTTCCAATCCAAAATCCAGTAATC